>CM051391.1:3676758-3751758 GCA_028015245.1 Cardamine occulta | reverse complement strand
TGATGAGGAATTTAGGTTTGCCGTTCTACACAATTGATGTTTGTGTAAACAATTGCATGATTTTTTGGAGAGAAGATGAAAAATGGGAAGCATGTAAGTTCTGTCAACACCCAAGATTTAAGACAAGCGAAGGCGAACGAAAATACCATTTAGTAAAATGTGGTACTTACCAATTGCGGATCGGTTGAAGAGAATGTATCAAAGCGAGCGGACGGCAGCTTCAATGTGCTGGCATTTTGAGCATCAACCCATCGAGGGTGAAATGTGTCTCCCATCAGATGACGCTGAGTGGAAACATTTTCAACAACAACATCCACAATTCGTTGCAGAACCAAGGAATGTATACCTAGGTTTATCCACAGATGGTTTTAATCCATTCGGTATGTCTAAAAATCATTCGTTATGGCCAGTGATTTTGACCCCATATAACTTACCCCTAGGAATGTGTATGAAAAAGGAATATCTATTCATAACAATTTTGAACTCTTGGCCAAATCATCCACGTTCAAGTTTAGATGTCTTCCTACGGCCTCTAATCGAAGAGCTAAAGGAACTATGGTTTACTGGAGTTGAGGCGTAAGATGTGTCAAGAAAGCAAAATTTTACCATGAAGACAATTCTCCTATGGACAATTAGCAATTTTCTTGCGTATGGTATGTTGTCAGGTTGGACGACACATGGTAGATTATCATGTCCAATATGTATGGATCAAACTAAGGCGTTTTGGCTCCCAAATGGTTGAAAGTCTTGTTGGTTTGATTGTCACAGAAGATTTATTCATCATGATCATCCGTTAAGGAAGAACAAAACTGATTTTCTGAAGGGGAAAAATGTAGTTAATGAATATGCACCGAGCTACCCAACAAGTTCAGAGATGTACGATCGAATCAGGGAGATTAATCCTCCTAAAACGTCAAACTTTGGAGGTAATGGTCATGATCCTAAAAGAGCTGGATATGGTAGATCGCACAATTGGCACAAAGAAAGCATTTTTTGGGAGTTACCATATTGGAAGGATCTTAACTTGCGGCACAATATTGACGTCATGCATATAGAGAAGAATTTTTTTGATAACATCATGTTTACCTTGATGAATGCGCAAGACCGATCGAAAGACAATGTTAAGTCACGATTGGATATACAATTATTTTGTTCTCGGAGAGAATTACATCTTGACAGCAATGGAAGGGCTCATATCCCAATATTTAGACTAAGTCCTCAAGCTAAAGAAGAGATTTTAACATGTGTTAAACATCATGTTAAATTCCCAGATGGTTACTTCGCAGACTTAGCAACATGCGCTGATATAGAACGAGGTAAGTTTTCAGGCATGAAAAGCCATAACTGTCATGTATTCATGGCGAGACTACTTCCTTTCATAATGAGAGGACTTCTCCCTCGGAATGTCCACCAAGCAATATCAGGTATGATATCAGATTTTAATTTTTTAAAGGCCAAGTAATATAAAAATTATATATCTGACATTTGTATTTATGTAGGGATAAGTTTGTTTTTCAGAGACTTATGTGCCAGATCATTGAACCAACATCGTGTCCAGTTAATGAAAGAAAATGTTGCTATAATATTATGCAACTTAGAGAAGATATTTCCACCATTGTTCTTCAATGTTATGGAGCACTTTCCTATACACCTTCCCCGTGAAGCTGAACTAGGAGGACCTGTTCAATACAGGTGGATGTATCCTTTCGAAAAGTTTTTCAAAGAGTTGAAAAGCAAGGCGAAGAACAAACGATATGCAGCCGGATCGATTGTGCAATCTTATGTAAATGACGAAATATCGTATTTCTCGGAGCACTACTTTGCCGCTAACATAACAACGAAGCTGAGGTAAAATTACAATGACATTTATTTGTTTAATTTTGAATATTAATATTAATGTGTATTTATGGTTATATGCGAAGGAATACAAGATTCGAAGAAGGTGATGTGCCAAATTACCCTGTCGTTGGGATACCTGATATGTTCAGCCATATTGGACGTCCAAAGGGGAAAACGAAGAAAATTTGGTTGTCTGACGAAGACTATCAGTGTGCACATGCTTATATATTACGAAATTGTGAATATTTTTGCCCATTTAAGAGATAACATATATTAAAGACTTCAATATTATTAAAAAAATGAAAATATATGAATGTTAACCTTTAACATGTTATAAATATTGACTTATATATAACTGTTAGTAGATTAAATTAAGTAACATATTGAAATAATTAAGTAAATGTTATTACATCAAGTCTTGTGGCTCCCTATATTAATTAATTAAGATGAAAAAATTTGAGTTACAATTTCTTTAGACTATTAACATCATATCAGTGTATGGTATGTAATTTATCTAATCGTAAAAATGACTTAATTATCATTCGTTAGTTTATGCTTCATTGATCATAGACTTAGATTATATAATAACTCAGCATAATAATAAACATGATTTTATCTGTAAGTCGAGGGGATAGCGAACTTCGGTCATCCTTAATTGGGACCATAGCTAAAGCTCAAACGTGAGAAACATCCACTCACTCCAGAAATAAAATTGAAGAGGCTTATATGTGTATATATATATATATTGATTTTCCCTTCTTATATATATATTGATTTTCCCTTCTTACATTTAACGTTTTAAAATAATTGTAAGTAAGAAAGGAATATTTTTCTACTTTGATTTTGAAAGGGATTTAATGACCCGACGTGAGAGCACTGGTTTCGGTTGTGTTGTTAGCTGTGGTCTCAATCCCTTTTTCTTTCAAATCATTAGTATTTCCAAATTCCAATTAGGAATTATTAGAAGAAGAAAAAAAATTAGTAGATAAAATATGACAATTGTACATTTACATTTAAATGTGTTATGTGGTGGAGATAAATATTTGTCTATTAGAGTAATAGGTATCATGTATCAACCAATATAAATGGAATTCTTTCTTTTTCTTCTTCTTCTTCGCAGTATAGATATCTTTTACAAATAGTAAATTTCCTTTACCATTTTTAAAGAAAACAAATGGAAAAAAATATTTTACGGTTGATTTCTCTTAAATCGGTTAAAGAATTATCTTTCTGAGAGTTGTCATTTTCGTGATTATTACGACTTGAGCAAACTATTTCGTAATTGATACGGAGAAAACAGGAAAAGCATGGTAAAGAGGGTCCTGGCATTTGATAGAAGTTACCAATTACGACATATTCCATTGATACATTATACATAGTTGGATAAATTTGGCTTCGTTAGATATTAAACAGTGTTTTTTTATTAATCAAATTTTGATTTATGCTATATTTTTTCATTGACTTTTGTTAATATCCCACATCAGTTATATAATTGATTTAATACTAATATATAAGGGATATGAGCCAATACACTCATTCATTGATTTTTGTTAATATCTCACATCAGTTATATAAAGGATTTAGCACTAGTATATAAGGGATATGGACCAATCCTCTCATTACCAATTGTTTTTGAGTTAGGAATCCATAAAACTTAACATGGTATCAGAACCTAGTTTATTGATCCAAGTAGGGTAGTCCAAAAAAAGTTTATTATCGGTCCTAAAGTAGGATTTGGTTCGAGATGGACTGATTAAAACCATCATCTCGAGATGACATGTTAATATCCCACGTCGGTTATATTAAAAAAATTAACTCTAGTATATAAGGGATATATGTCAATAAATTCATTGCCAATTAATTTTAAGTTGGAAGTGCATAAAACTTAACAATTTTCTAGTTTCTACAATGTTAATTAGACACAAAAATGAATGTCATAATAACTAATATTGGTCTTTACAAGGCCATATATATATATATTCACCTCTGTCGGTTTATTCAAAATGGAGAAATACAAACTTCCAAAAAATATATCTCCTATATTTATAATTAGTGAATTTGGCTTGGCTAAAGATACCATCAGAAGAAAAAAAAGAAAAAAAACCACGCCATAAAGAGCTCCTTTTAAGACGAAAACAATATATAAAAAGTAAAGAAATGATGGAAGGTGGGGTCAGATTTATGTGGTTCTCTACTCTTTGCATGTTTTATTACATCAAGTTTATTTATACCTTATGCTATTAAATTCTTTATGGTTTCGAATTTTTTTAATTAAAACTGCAAGTTTGGTTCATGAGATTACATGATGATTGTGATCTATGTTGATCTTCTTTCTCTCTCTCCAAACAAAACATCCAAGTGCAAAAGAAATATACGAAGATGTCAGATGATCATAGCTTTTAAAAAGTATTCAGTTTATTTATGGTTTTCCTCGTTGACATATTTTTAATTTCCTGTTTTTAGCATAATTTTAATAAAACCATCTAATAAAATTATAATTAGTAATGATTGATAGTTTGATACATTACCTCATTCAAAAGTTCGAAACCAAAAACCAAGATTTTTACCCGATTTGCTCAACGATCTGATCTATTTTGAAGACGTTTGTATTATTTGAATTTTGTTTTGCGTGTGTCGCAAAATTGATTCAATGTATGAGTGGGCCAAATGCTGGGGTGTGGGGAAAATTTTGGGTTATATTGGGCTTTTACTGGACCTATTCTCCATGTTAGAGTTCTTGATTCTTTCTTGTATACAAAAAAAATAAGGAACCGTTTATTTGAACTAATGGCCTTAGCTGCATTAAAAATACTGAGCGATGAATGATGCCCAGTTAGAGCATCATTATTGAGAGGTTCTACAGGAATTTTTAGAATTAAAAAATTATAAACTCCATTGATAAACATGTTTTAAGAATTCTTTTTTAAGAACCGATTCTTAAATAAGAGTTTTTAGAGTCAGTCTCTTAATTTTAAGAATCTCTCCATCTCTATTTGCACAAAATTTATAATAAAAAATTGGTAAAAACCCAATAAAGAGTTCTCCGAATAATCATGCTTTTTAGATTACTTTACATATATAAATAATATTTTTGGTTCGACTCCATTTCAAGATTTCCCATTTAGTGAGAGATAAGGCCTATGGATTTCAAAAAAACAAATTGTGAATAGAATCATCAGTAATTTAAAAATTATTAAGACTAGTAATGGATACAGTTTTAGCTTTTAGTGTTTAGTCTCTTTCCTATAGGATTTGTAGTTCCAAAAACCTCTCCCTCTTTTTTTCATTTTTTTCCAATAAAAATGTTACCAAATACTCAATCCATTTTATATTAATTATCGTTTTGGACTTTAAAATTTATTTCATATTAATTATCGGTTTATGTTTTCAATGCATATATTTGATAAGATTTTTAATTTTATCCCTCTTGTTTTAATGTCTTGACTAATGTAATAAAATCAAATAAATATTTATCAGGAATAAAACAAAAAAATTAAATTTTTTTTTAATATGTTCAAAATATTTGAAATGGAGGGAGTATAAATGAAGAACACCTCTCTTTAAATACGACTTTTTCTCTCTCTCAAGAGGAAAGTTGACGTCCTTCACAGCCCACCGCCGGCGTCTCTCACGGCGTCAGAATCCACTCCTAATCTCGCCTTTAGGCCCTCTCCACCTCATGGGAAAGGAAAAATCAGCAAAGCCAAAGAAGAAGTCCTCGGGATCAAAGTCTCCGCCAGGATCCTCGACTTCTTCCTCTTTGAAGTTCTCTGAGATTAAAGATGAATCTCCGCCAGTGTCGTTTATTTCTCCGGTTACCCAAAAGGATGCCTCAGCCCAAGTCAAAGCGATAGGCTCAGCCATTGTAAACTCCACCAGCTCTGCCTCTCCAGATCTTGGAGCTAACTCGTCTGAAGATCCAGGTAAGTCGATTCTGTCAAGTCCTCAGTTGGATGCCTCAACTGTCGCCATCGCGACGAGCTCAGCCATTATAAACCCAGCGGATTCAGCTATGTCGGATCTATGTCAAAATAAAGCAGAAGTTACAGGGAAACACCAACCTGTTCCTGAAGCTCAGGTTATCTCGGCGTCAGGGATGATTCTCGAGAAGCAATCTATCACAAAAGTAACAGAGGAAGCCAAGAAATTGGCCGGAGATGAAAAAGCTCCTTCATCTGACGAAGAGGTAAACTCATGGGCCAATCTCTTCAAAGGATTCGGTAAGAGTTTATCTAGAAAAGGGGAAGGCTTTGTCTTGCCATCAAAAGAGGCTTGTGTGAAGATCCCTAATTCAGTAATAGAACAAAACCTGAAAGGTTGGGAATCGTTCATCATTGGTCAATTCTACGCCGATCCCCCACCTCAAACTCTCATCTATACTATTGTAAATGGTCTCTGGAGTCCACAGTTCAAAGATATAGCGGTCTCGAAGCTTGAAGGGAATGCTTTCTTGTTTAGAATCCCAAATATCTAGACAAGGCGCAGAGTCATCAATCAACGGCTATCGCAAATAGAAGGTCAGACCATGTTCGTGGATAATTGGGAACCAGGGATGGTTCCAGTGAAACCGGAGCTAACTTCGGCTCCAATTTGGTTAGAATTGCGTAAGGTCCCATTGCAGTTTTTCAATGAAGACGGGTTAGAAAAAATAGCGAGCTTGGTGGGAAATTCTAAGTTTCTCCATCCTAATACATCCAACAAATCCAACTTGGAAGTGGCCAAAGTCTTCACCATCATAGATCCATGAAAGCCTTTACCTGAGGCTGTTAACATCCAATTTGATTCAGGTGATATAGCGCGGGTGGAGGTCTCTAGTCCATGGATGCCACCGATTTGCTCCCATTGTAAAGAAGTCGGTCATAGTCTTAAGAGATGCTCAACAGCGCAATCACATGTACCAGCTGTAAGTTGACTTCACACTCTCTCGAAGTTTGTCCGAGGATCAAAGGGAATGGGATTAGGAAATCCACTAAAACCAAAGGTAGGGCAGTTTCTATAGAGGGGCTTGAAAAATTGTGTCAGGTGTCTCATTTCATCAAGCTTTCGCAGGGAACTGAGAAGGTATCCGAAGGAAAGCTTAAGTTGAATTCTACTCTGCAGTTAGGTGACCCGCTCTCCAAAAATAAAGAGTTACAGGTTGGGGACTCGAGTAAAGAAGGGGGAAAAAAAAATATTGGGTTCTGGTTCTGAGAAAGAGAAGAAGGCTAAAATCTCTGAGGTGAAACCTGATTCTTCGGACACCCTCTTTAGCGAAGATGAAGAAGGTTTTGAGGATGATTTTGTATCTGAGGAAGAACATGAATATTTGGAGGTAGTTTCAAAGAAAGATCAGCGAAACTCCAGGGGCATCACCCCAAAACTCCATTAATTGTCTATGTGTAGAGACATTTTTTGTTAGAACGTGCGTGGATTTAATAAACAATCCCATAGAAGCTGTTTTAAAAAAATGGTTCTATAGTCATAAGCCCTTTTTTGG
Source organism: Cardamine occulta (assembly GCA_028015245.1). NCBI lineage: Eukaryota > Viridiplantae > Streptophyta > Magnoliopsida > Brassicales > Brassicaceae > Cardamine > Cardamine occulta. The sequence continues at coordinate 3,744,443 of CM051391.1, read as the reverse complement.
TAATCTCATAGAGACTCATGTTAAGCAGCCGAAGATTGCTAAATTTGTAAATAAGCTTCCCCCTTGCTGGCATTTTGAGGATAATTACGCATTATCTGAGTTAGGAAAGATTTGGATTCTTTGGCACCCGAGCATGAAGGTTGTGGTTCTTTTCAAATCTCTGCATATGGTAACGTGTGAGGTACAATTCCCTGGAAATCCTGTAAAGTTCATTGTCTTTTTTGTCTATGCGTCTAATGAGGAAGCAATTAGGAGAGAATTATGGACTGAGATTGTTGATATTACGTCTGAGCCGACTATACTAGGCAAAGCATGGACTCTCTTGGGTGATTACAACCAGATCTTAAGGCCGTCAGACCACTCATCTAGGACAGACCTAAACATAGACAACTCTATGAGGACTTTCAGTGATTCTATCCATGAAGCTTCACTGACTGACCTAAACTACAGGGGCTGTTCCTTTACTTGGTGGAATAAATGAAGGGCAAATCCTATGACAAAGAAGATTAATAGAATTTTGGTTAATGACGAATGGTATGAGTTGTTTCCGCTTCGGACCTCCTGAATTTTCTGATCACTCATCTAGTTCCATCAGTCTAAATCCGGCTCAGCCAAGACGAAATAAGCCCTTTAAATTCTTCAATTATCTGTTCAAAAATCATGCCTTCCTTCCCTTGGTTGGTTTTTATTGGTTCTCTAATAATGTGGTTGGTTCTGAGATGTTTAGGATCTCCTCCAAGACAGAGGATTAAAGAAAAACATCAGACAATTCAGCAAGGAGAATTATTCCGATTTGGAAAAGAGAACTCAAGAAGCTCTGGAAGTGTTGACGAACTCACAGAGTTCTATGCTCTCTAGCCCATCAGAAGCAAATGCAGTATTGGAGCTGGAAGCCTCAAGGAAATGGGAAATACTATCATAGGCCGAGGAAAGTTTCTTCTTCCAAAAGTAGAGAATTACCTAGTTGGGAGAGGGGGATTGAAACTCTTCCTATTTTCATAGGATGGCCTCAGTGAGGCAAGCAATTAATCATATCCATTTCCTTGAAGACGAAGACGGCAACAGGTCAGATTCACAGGATGATATTCAGAATATGTGTGTTGATTATTTCAAGAACCTTCTTGGTAGTGAAGAAAACCCACCGCAGTTCATCCAAGCTGCTATATCCAACCTCCTAGACTTCGAGTACTCTGAGGAGCAGAAAACTAGACTTCAAGGTAAATTTTCTAAGGAGGAAATAAAGGATGCCAAGGAATAAGACTAGTGGCCCCGATGGGTATTCTGCTGAGTTCTTCATCACCTGTTGGTCAGTCATTGAACCAGAAGTTACAGCTACAGTCGAAGAATTCTTTTCCTCTGGCAAAAGTTATTGCCTGGATAAAGGATGTATGTGTACACCAACGTTCTCGATTTCAGTGAATGGGCAGACAGAGGGGTTTTTCAGAAGTTCCAAAGGGTTAAGGCAAGGTGACTCCCTTTCTCCCTATCTGTTTTTCCTTGTGATGGAGGTTTTCTTAAAGCTATTGTTGTCAAGGTCCGCTTCGGGCTATATATCCTACCATCCTAAAACCAAAGATTTAGAAATCTCACATCTTATGTTTGCAGACGATGTCATGGTCTTCTTTGACGGTAGTAGTTTTTCACTGCATGGTATCTATGAGACATTAGACCATTTTGTAGGCTGGTCAGGGCTGAATATGAATAGAGAGAAGACTACTATTTTCTACGCAGGGCTCTCCCCCAAACAAGCTACTGACGTTGCAGCTTACGGATTTCCAACTGGCACTTTACTGGTGAGATATTTGGGGCTTTCCCTTATGTCCAGGAGAATAAGGATAGGCGAATACTCTCCACTAATTGAGAAGATCAGCAATAGGTTTAAAGGATGGGGCATAAAAGCTTTATCATTTGCAGGCAGAACACTGCTAATAGCATCAGTGATCTACGGGACAGTAAACTTTTGGATCTCTACCTTTATGCTCCCAAAAGGTTGCATTAAAAATATTGAATCTCTATGCTCTACTTTTCTATGGTCTGGAACTATAGATATTCACACCAAAGCTAAAGTTACATGGTCACAGGTTTGTCTCCCTAAAAGTGAAGATGGTTTGGATCTGAGAAGTTTCTCTGTCTGGAACACAACACTCTGCCTAAGGTTAGTATGGCTTCTTTTCTCAAATAGTGGATCATTGTGGGTTGCTTGGCAGCAGCATTATCACATGCTAGTCTCGGAAAGTTTCTGGACTATTCAACCTGCAATGTTGATTCTGGGTCAAAGACCTGGTTCTGGCATGATAGCTAGACGCCCCTAGGACCCTTGATTAGCTATCTCAGTGAGGAAGGTCTTTCCAGGCTGCGAATCCCGTTAAATGCCATGATGCATGCTCTCCAAATGGCTGGTTATTGGTAACTCCAAGGTCTGATCAGGCGGTAAATCTGCAATTCTACCTTTCATTTATTCAGCTACCCTTCCAATCGATGGAGGTGGATATATTTAAATGGGAAATCTCTGGAAAGGCGGAGAACAAATTCTCCTCAAACAGAACGTGGGAGGAGTTAAGACCGAGAGACTCTCCGAAAGATTGGGAGAACCAAGTTTGGTTTAAAGGCTCAACTCCCAAGCATGCTTTCAAAATGTGGATTGCAAACCTTAACAGGCTACCAACAATGGCTCGACTTGAATCTTGGGGACTGCAGGTTTCCACAGTATGCTGCCTTTGCAACGGTGGGGTGGAGACTCGAGATCACTTTTTTCTTCACTACTCTTATTCGCACATCATCTGGAATGCCATCATGAGCAGGATCAGGCACCATCCGGTAAACTTCACAAACTGGTCCAATCTTCTGTCGTGGACTAAGGACTCTCACCATTCACCACCATCTACTCTAAGACTACTGCTTACTCAAGCGCTACTCTATAGTGTTTGGAGACAGAGGAACAACCTTATTCACAATCATCTCGGAATTCCGCCGTTCATTATCTTCAAAGATATTGACCACCAAATCATCAACACAAACACAGCAAGGAGGAAGATGAAGAAATTCAGAAACCTCATGGCCTAGTGGCTCCACTAAACGATCTCTAGATTTCATAAGTCTTTAGAACAGTGGTGGACCCAGAAAATTATTTTAGAGGGGTCATAATATAATTTTTTACACCTAATAGATTTATAGTATAAATTTTAAAATTTTAGGAGTCAAAAAATAATTTTTAAGGGGTCAATGAGTGATTTTGGTTAACTAAATGACTAAAATCTAATAAAAATATACTAATAATAATTAAAAAAATTTTTTAATGGGGATGTCAATTGACACCCTTTCTTAACACATAGGTCGGCCACTGCTTTAGAATGATGTTCCATGTTCCTTTTTTTTGCCTAATCTTTTTTGGCAAGGAGCAATAGCTCGGGTTTTTCACTATTGTAATACCTGAACCTTCATTATAATGATATTTACTCTCTTAGCAAAAAAAGAAAAATGTTACAAAAAATTTTTTTTCCTAGCTTTGAAATAAATCCAATAACTATAGTCATTCAAAGTCCAAGAATTATCAGCCCACTAGACCAATTATAGAATTCCTTTTCGAAATGGAAGTAGTTCATGTAATTTGTAGAATACTTTTTTTGAGAATCATCGTTTTCACCGAGCTCAATATGATTTTATTTGGGAGAAAATCATTTACGGAGAATTTGAGATAGAAGGACAACTTTTTTTTTTTTTTTTCAAGTGGATAATAAACTGGTGAACAATTAACATCTAATAATGACACGTGTGCCAGGTATACGTATCCATGTAAAACCCGTAATTAACTTTGAACGTAAGATTCCAAATTCATCTTATATGAAATATGAATACATACGTCGCCCAAATTAGAAAAATACGAAACTTTAATCCAACCCTCATTTGGGTTTGGGAAACTGGCTATAAATAGTTGTGGTAATTAAATAAAAATGGCTCGTTATAAAGTTATATGTAATTCAATACGTGATACTACTTAATATAGTTTATAAATTATTAGACCAATTATGTGTGTGTGTGTAATTCAATAGCTCTGTGTTTTATAAATGATAGAAAGAAAAAAGAAAAAAAACTGACGAGAAAATATTCATAATAGTTGGAGGATTATTCTGACAAAAATATCACAACCAAAACCAGAGGGGCATAATACTTTTTGAACTGTAACTCGTTTTAGGTTTAACTGATGAAATATTTTCCGATGAAAAGCTGTTATCTATATATGGACACATTTTCCGTTGAACTAGCTGTCTTTTTTTTGCCTGAACAAACTCTATCAACATTCAACATATACCGTAATATATTGCATCTTGGATTGTCCATTGTTGTAGACACTAAATCATATTTTTCTAAAGATCTTAAATTATCAAATGAGTTACGGTATTTTAAACTTAAGAAACAGAAAAAAAAAGGAAAAAAAAAGCCCAACTAAGTTTTTGATTTTTGTTTTTTTCTTCCTGGCATTCAAGTCCAACTTAGTTGGTATTATATATTTTTTTTTCTATTCTTTTACAATCAATCAACAAAATATGTTGAATATTGCTGCCGGTTGAATCAGATACCATCCTGAACGTCCGTAACTCTATTTTTATGGTTCGTTCGCGTATTCTTTTCTGAATATTTATTCGGTATCCAGAAAATTTGTTAAAATAGTCGTTTGATTTTACAGATTAAAATGTATTTTCACATTTTATTTGTATGTTATTAAAAACTACTTCTATAGATTTTTTTCACACTTAACTATAGATTATTTTAGATATGTAATACAAAATCAATAGTATTTTGTTGATATAAATAGTTTATATAATATTCAAAATCAACATATAAATTATAATACATATATATATATATATATATATATGTGTGTGTGTGTGTGAGTTAAAGAGCAAAAACAAAAATAGAGATAAAACGGTTGAGGGGAACTGAGAAAAAAAAAGAAAAAAGAAAAGAGAAATGTTTAAAAAAGATGTGTTAAGGAAGATGTCGTGTGGGACTCCATTTGTCCCATTTCTAGTTCTGATCATACCATCACGTGCCCTCCCACCTCTCCCAGCTCTCCTCGTCTTTTGTTTGGTAATTCAAAATGTGTCATAAGATAATTAGGATAGAGATCTATCGTTTATTATTATAAAAAAAGATAGAGATCAATATTTTTATCGGAGTTTTTTAAAGCACAAATTTATATATTCATATATATGGTTATAGAATACCTTTCAATAAACATCAGTGAACCATTATAGCCAGAGAGAGCTTCGCAGTGTTAATTAGTTTTCTATTCTAGATTTGGTGACAGTTGTGAAGACACATTGAGGTAATATGCATCTCATGCCTGTGTATCTTATTTACCCATAAAAATTTAACCAGTTTGAACAAAACATTTGTTAATAAAAATTTGAAAGTAACTTAAAGTACCACAAGATCATTTTAGTTCCAAAAAATACTCAAAAAGTATTCGTCAATTGTATTCAACGGTTTTCACCAAGAGTGATTGTTACTAGACAAATGTTCAACATCAGTTAACATATGACGATTGATTACATAGTCATCACTAGTTTTGTTTGACATTGTGATGACTATAGTTAGATATTGGAGGTTAAAGAAAAAGAAAAAAAAGGAAGAAAGAATATACGAAATGAAAAAGATGTGCTACGTAATATATAGACAATACACACAAATTTCAAGCATCACGCATAACAGCTTTATAACGGAATAGATCCGTCATTGGACGAATGAAAGAGGGATGGCGAAGATGTGCTACATTTCAAAAGTTTGCTTTTATAGTAATATAAAAAAAAAAATTTGGTTATCCTTATCAGAATTATCTATGATATATTTTATCAAATTTATGGATTTATTTCCTATTCAGCTCTTGATAATTAAAAAATATTGTTTTTATTAAAACTGCATGTTAGATTTATTTAATAACAGAATAGATGTTAAGTAAGCTTAATATCTTATGTCTTTATATATTTTATTTCTCCTCACATCTTTCTTCAAGTAGTATTAGAAATGAGATACTTTTGAAACTCTACTAATTGATACGTTACGTGAATTAAGGTTTTTATGTTCAATGGAAATTGTGTTTCATTTTACACATTCCCAAAATTTTAATAAACCATAGGGGGATGCACAAATATATATATATATATATATATATATATATTATATATATATATACTTTATTCTCTATTTTAATGCTTTTCACTGGTAGAAAATTTAAATTTGAAGTGTCTTCTTTGTAAAGTTGAGATATTCTCCCTATAAAGCCGATAATTTGAAGTCTCTAATAACATGCAGCAAAATGAAAATATATCTCTTGACATCTATGAGTATAAAATTAGTTTTTTTTAATATACTTTTCGAAACATAAGTGCTGCTTGTTAGAAACCAATCTCATTTTCCTAGGTGAAAACCCAAATAATTTGTGATAATTATAGGTCTAGAACTCAATTTGAATAAAATGGGATCGGTCATAATTCTTGACTAAGAAAACAAAATATATGAAAGTACTAAAATCGTAGAGATACAAAATAGCTTTGAGAAACAAATTAAGTAAACCAGTGCTTAAACTAGTGAGACGGATTCTTTTGAATTGTATTTAGTTATTTACAAATAGGCAAGGTATATATTATTTTCATTTAAATATACTCTTTTCATGGTGTCAACGGTTACTACTATACTATATGTTAGCCTACATGTTACATGTGCACATACATTTTAAATAAATAACATACTTCTTTTGACCTAGTAATATTAAAATGTAAGTCGTTTTAAGAATGCCTTTCACACTTTCAAGACATTCAACTTCACATATATGTCTTAAAAGTGTGAAAGCCATTCTTAAAAAGACTTATATATATATATATATATGTATCTATTATCATTCGCGCGCTATGATAAATATACCCAATAGACTCTCCTCTATAACAAAGTAACAAGTATCAAACTATATTTTTAACTTTTCTAAATCGAGTATAATATAGAGTGTAAGTTTAGAATATGAATAATCTATACAAACTTTAACAAACCACACTAAAAGGTGAAAAAGTTTTTCTTACTTTCTTTGACAGTAAATTAATGGACAGGAAAGTCTTGAATATTCTTCAGTAATTCCAGAAAGGTTCAAGATCAACGGGTCCCGTGGAAGAAGACGGTTCTTCTTGAGTGTCAAATCGTCTCTTACCAAATTCAAAATCCGATGAAATATCAGTGTTCATGTCAGTCGAAACTCCAGTTTCTTGTGAAACACTCATTTTTTTGAGACTCTGTCTTCTGTTGTTCTCAATCATAGCATGTACAACTGAGTGTTCTTGCCCGAGAATCGGGCTCTGTAGATTCCCTGAAACCTGGAGTGATTGAGTTTGATAGAGTGGAATCCTGTGGAAAATGTCAGCTTGGATCGAGTTAAGAACAGGACTGCTGAAACAATTGAGCGTGGTTACTTGAGTTTGATCCGTTTGGTTGGAGAAGCAGGGCGCGTACATCGGTTCTGTTTTGGTTTTATCGTTGTATGGAGAAGAATCGGTTAAAGAGGGCAAAAGCGAAGGGTTAAAGTCGGTTCCGAGTGAACCGATTCGGATTAGACTCGAAATAGGGATCTTCTTCCCTCCAGCACTCTTCTGGAACACCCTGCATATCACCCATTCATTCTGAAAAGCCAAACGAAGCTCACACAATTAAACAAAAGGAAATGAAAAAAAAAGAAAAAACAGGGGAAAACAGAGCAGAAACAGAGTAATTATTGGGTTTTTTTCGGGTTAACCTTTGCGGTTTTTGGCAAGTTATGAGGGGAGAATTTGCCTTCGAGTCTATACTCATGCATCACCCAGTTTGTTTTCTGACCTTTAGGAGCTCTTCCTCTATAGAAAACAAGTGTCTTCTTCATCCCAACAAGTGATTTGCCTCGGTATATCTCCTTATCCTTCCCGGTCGCCTTCCAATAACCGGCTTCAGTTGCTCGATTAGTTCTCAAACCGGTTGGATATTTTCTATCCCTCACACAGAAAAAATACCATTCTTTCTCACCCATTTTTGCCATCCCTGTGTATGGAAAAAAAAAACTTCAATAAGAAAACAAAGAGAAGACTGGTTTCGAATAAGATAAAGAATGTTAAAATCTTGAAATCATGGTTATCTTCAAAATATACATGGTAACTCCCATGGCTCTGATTTGTTCAAATCAACTTCACCAATAGCTTTGGCTGAGAAGCTGATGTCAAGAACCTTCTTGTGGAGATAGTGACTTATGAGTTCTTCATCTGTTGGATGAAACCTGAACCCAGGTGGTAAATCCATCTGCTCTTCTTCCTTCTGAAACCCACAAAAACTTTCCATTTTTTCTCACCCAAGAAACCTTAAACCCTAGGAATTGAAACAATAACCTGTTTTTTTTTTATTGTTTTCTCTATTCGAAATCAATACTTATATGGGTTTCTTGATCTAATCTTGAATGTTTTTTTTTTGAAGAAATGGATTCACAGAATACTATGTGGATATTTTTATAAATAGAGAGAGAAAAAAGATGAACAGAGAAGTTGGGTAGAAAGGTTAGGAAGATGAAGAGGAAAATATAAAGGGCAAAGAGCCAAATGAAACTATAAAGTTTGGAACTTTGAAGGAGTGGAGAACAACAAAATTGCAATATTTCATTTTCTTAATTATAAGAAAATTACGTTAAAACGATTTTTTTTTTTTTTTTTAGAAAATCAAAAATTTCCCTTTTTTTGTGTGTGAGGAGAAAGATACGTAGTGTGTAACGCAACTTGGGTAGGTTGTTTTAGCACTTTCACCTTTAAAAACAAAACTTTTCTGGCTTTTTATATATTCGTATAAACTAATTCAATTTGAAAAATAAATTATCAGAACTTTTCTAAAAATAAAACTATTTTTCTATCGTTATAAAATCTAGAAAATACAAAGATACTTGCGAATTAACAAGAGAACGGATAATTATGATTCTTTGAATCTAACGCAGTAAGTATTAAGCATGGTTACTATAATTGTACCCTAAAATACAACGAATGGTCTATATGCTTATTACCTCATTAAGTAATACAATGAATAATGAAAATGTCTTAGAAAAATAAGTTACAGAGATATAACTATATGGTTTTGGATATTTATGATGGAAACACCTTTTTAAATGTTTTAGAGTTCAAATTAACAGAAAAAAAAAACTCTAGAGTTTACATTTTGGATATATATTTATTTCCCATATAATGAATGACCAGTTTTTGAAATGAGATCTTTTCAAATTTTCATTATGAAAAGACACCTAGGATTTTAGAATTCATATTTAAGATGTAAATGCCATATTATAAATTACTAGGTGTAACCCGAGCTACGCAGCAGAAAATTTGGTATTTTAAATAATTTATATATTTTATAAAAATTGAAGATATAGAAACTTTGATTTGATTAATATTTTTTGAATAATTTTAAAAATTTGAAATGCAAACATAATTAGTTAAAATATTGTTGTGACATGATTTTTATTTTAGAAAATGTATTTGGCCTGGTGTATTTGGTTTGATTTCAGTAATTGGGTTTTGTGGATCATGTGCTACGCTGCTGTTTTTTTATTTGGTTTATTTATTTTATTTACTATCATGTTTTAATTAATACATAGTTGTTACTATATTAGTGAATTTTTGGAAAATATGAATATTATGCAAAATTTTCTTTTTTGTTACATAAAGAGAGAGATAAATAAGTTGGATGCACATTTTGAATGTATTTTATAAGAATCATCATTTCTGTCTTTTCGAAGTCAAAGAATATATGTATACATGTAGTTAGGTAAAATATTTTGCTTTGGTTGATTTTTATTTTGTAAAATTGTTTATAGGATTAAGCACATTGCTGGAGTATTAGTTTGTTAAATTCAAATCTGCTTAGTTATTTATAAGCTTTCATCATATTTGTTTTTGTCTAATATTGGTGATTTTTTAGTATCTCCACGTAAATCAGTTTGTTGGCATTTGTTTTTGTACCTTGTTGTTTTACTCCACATTTGTAGTTTTTTTATTTGGAGGTGATTTGTGCTAAAGTGATATAGAGTTGTACGCGACCGAAAACAGATTTTAGCAGATAAATGCTAATATTTTTCAAACTTTTTCTTGAACTATTTTTTTTAGTTAAATGGTAATATGGTATGTTTTGTTCTATTACAAAATGGTTTATAAGTTTTCAGTGTTTATTTTTGGTGTTAAATTTAAAGTAAAGTTTAATATTCAATATGAATTTATATAACAATTAAAATATAATATTGTAAAACATAAAATTTGTCGAAAACAAGCAATTTTTAGAAGAAATACCATAGAAGTATAATTATAACCTTAAACACAAGTCCACTTTCTATCTACTTGATCTATAAGACTATTTATGATCTATGTAAACTACAAGTTCTTTTCTTTGCTCTTATTAGTATAATGAATTTGGCTTTCTTTCCTTGCCTATGTACTACTAAATGTATATAGATTTGCTGATGGATAATCTATCATGTACATAACGAATAACGAAGCTGTAAGTACATGTGTTACTAACGAATATACATGTTTCTGCTTTGATGGAGCATAGAGAGGGATGCTCATCATGTAATCATTCATTGCACAAAAATAGTTATAAATTATTAATGATGAATTGTGCAGAGAGTAAGGAAGATAACATTGGGAGTAGTTAAGCTTCGACTGTAAAGCATTGAAAGTTCTTTTGAATCTTTTCTATTTACGTACAAACTCGGGAGTGGAAGTGGGAGGTAGATAGATATGTAGCTGGGAGTTCAAACTGCTCCTTATCTATCCCATAGAGCTGTTTCATTGGAGAACACTTTTCCAAACATCACCTGAATATTTCAAGCACATCATAATGTTGTCCACCCGGATTCAACATTTTGTTCGATGAATTCAGAACTTAAAATCACGGAAATGTCATGAAACACAAAAACTACTCTACTAAACACGGAAATGTCATGAAACCAAAGAGAAACCTCAGGAAACGAAACTCCCAAATCAGATACTCATCAGCAAGTATAATGCAATATAGGGGAGGAAAAACTTCAGAGATAGTAAAGAAACTCCCCACTTAAGATTAGACCCAAAATAAGCCATGTTAACAAAGCACACATTCAAGAGTGTCCACATAAGATACCTTCCTTATTTATTAGTGACCTGGTCAAGAAACCAGAAACATGATCATGGAAAAAAATGCAGTAGAGGCTTGTTTACTAATCAAATATTCAAAGTTACCACATTTGATTTAACCATCTTTACATTATTTTTTTTACGCTGAAAAGAATATGGGCGAAATCAAAACCTTGCTCAACATTAGCAGACTTTGCACATCAATTTGATGAGTATAAAAATTGAAGAAAATGACTCCATGAATAAGCGCCAAGGAAGTCCATTAACACTACGACTGGAATCATACATTCATCGCTAGCCCGAGTGATCATTATTTGACTTGAACAGTATGAGGCATCTAAGAACAGGTTATTAGCCATTTCCTGACGGTCACACTTTGACTGACCTTATCATCTTTTCCTGTGGTCTAAAATTTCCACGGTTATCCCAAACTGAAAAAACAAGATAACAATAGTGAGAAAGTTATCCCAAACTTTGACATTCTTTCTAAACATAAACAAATAAAACGCTTATGTAGAAACTATTTAAACCATGTTCACATCTTTTCTTTTAGTCTGTCATATAGATATGATCGTAACTTATCCCAAACGTTTCTTTTGCTCTAATTCATATTTAAACCATGTGGATAGTTCATTCTTTTACTCTATCCTATGAATGTCAATAGAATTTTCCATCAAATTCGACAACTAACTACAACTTCACATCATAAAATATTAAAGGTAGAGTCAAGTTTAACAAAATTTTCCATACTAAAAAAAGAAAAAGAAGAGGAAAAGAGATGAAGGATTACGCTGGTGAGACCAATATTTCTAGTCGGAAACGACTTAGTAGGTTTACCAGCTCCAGGAGCTTGCTTCTTCTTGATGCCACACACTAACTAACTTATAGAAAAAGGAAACCATATAAACTATTAATGATGGTAAATTGGAAAGAAAAACTTCGTAGAAAAATTATGATAGAATGCACACAGATCTTACTTGTAAACTCGGCACTCGTAAGGTGGTGCAAAATTGCACTAATTGCTAGTTAGGGGATCAAATTATGGAGCCACCTGCCAAAAAGAAAAACTTATTCAAAGGGCTACCCTTTTTCTTGTCTAAAATCCCATGAATCTTAGGTAGACTTGTTTATAATATACCTCACATACCTCATAAACCAGTGCCTTGCTACTCCAAACATAAGCTCCCTGTCAAGAATCACTCTCTATAATCTGCTATATGAAAGTTATAAGACATTATTAGGTATTTGGTCTATGTATTGATTCCGAAACAAAACCAATCAGCATTATTACTCCAGTCAGTATGATGATTATCAGTATTAGCAGTATCATTATTATCTGTACTAGCTTCTTCTCTGTTTTCATTTGTAATAGCAACCTTTACCTACTCATCTCTATAAGATTTCCGCATATCCATAACTTCAGACCCCACAAAATAGGCAAGTGAACCAGTTCCCAGACTTGAATGCATCGTATGACATTGCTTGAGAAATTCATTGTATCGCTTCCTGAGTGAAAATATATTTAGGTCACAAAAAAGAGAGGCAAATACTACTAACCTTCCTTTCTTCAGTGGTAGAATTTAAAGGAAACTCAGCATTTGAAACAACATTTGGGAATTCAATATGCAAAGAAGGTGAAAATGATGGATTTATAAAGCAGAGAGTATTGTAAAGAGCAGAAAGTAAAGTAGAAGAAGATGGAGTATCAATGGCTCACCAAGAGGCATGATCACTACAAAAGATCACAAATATATTAGTAATGATCAGAGGAGAAACTAACTACAGAGTAAAGGAAGAGAGTAAGGAATATACTATTGTCACCCCTCTGAAGATGTGCCTGCATTTGTTTAGAGATGATGAAGACAACGGTAACACTGCTGGAAGCCACAACCATTTTCATATAGTATATTACCACTGCCACAATAAGAAAAATGATATTTCTAAATCAGTATCGAGACTGTATTCGAGTCATTGAAATGGGAGGAACTGAGAAAATAATCTTAACAACCGGTAGATGGTGTCATACCTTTAAGATCTGGGGCGGTGCTTCTTGCGGTGGGCTGCACCGGAGTCACTAAATTAATTAACAATCAAGCAAATTCGATCTAATCAACACTATATATGAGCGGTGTTCTTTTAGTTGAAGAGTGAAGTGCGTTTGGTGTATTACGTTTACGTATTAACATATACTTATTGATTTTGGTGCCATTAAATTAGCATTTAGGAATAAAAGTAGCCCGGGTGGATGTTCGCCTAGAATCCAATTAGTTTTTGATCTTTTTGCATGTAGTTGTCACTTAATATGAAACCCGTTTGATAGAAAAATAAATAAATTAATATGCAAGCGGTTAGGGCCATTTTATATTCAAATTATTGTTGAAATTATATAACTTATTCTACTATAATCTATCTATTGTAGTTTCAATTCAATATTTTGACATTATGATCACGACGATTTCATCAACAACAAAATGATCACGACGATAATAAGTTTGATTTTATTGGAAAACCCTCATATTTTATATAAATACTTTTGGAAACAAAAATCGTAACAATTGAGATATTTTTCCCCAGCTATTAGAAATTTCTTTTTATAGTGTTAATTTTGGTTTTAATAAAAATTAATTGATAAGAAACATAAAGTGGGAAAATATACACCGTGCAAAGTTTTGGGCAGCCGCATTCATTATATTCCATTTGCTATAATTAAACATAAATTAAAATTAATAAAAATTGAGTGGAAAATAAGCACGAGAAAATATCTCCGTAAATCTTTTGCATAGTTGAGTTTCACCGAACAATTAAGATTGGCACTCCGTTTACATTTCACCATCCCACGATCTTTTTCTTTTGAAACCAAAAACAGTTACAAAATTACAACTATAGAAAGAAATCTTTATTGCTACGACTAGTTATTTATATGCTAATTATCGTTGTTGTCTAAAACTAAAACAATTCTTTCGCATTTGACGTTTCCTTTGGCCGCCTGTGAAGTGTGAACATAAGATTATTTTAGCAAAGTAGGAATGTAACGTGAAAGTTTTAAATAATTAATTTACGTTTTGTAAAATTTACCTCTAATTTTTTTCTATCATTTAGAAAAAGGAGAGAAACGATTGAGAATTCTGCTTAAATATTTTGAGAAAATAATATAGTGATTTATTAGGTCGTTTCAAAAAACAATACATGATAAATATAATTTAATAATTTAAAGGGTGGTATTGAACGTGTGTAAATCACTAATTAACCGATGAGAAAATATTTGGGTTAAATGTCGTCCTCAGTGTTTACGAAAATCGGGCCTTAATTAGGGCCATGTGTAACATATTTTTTTATTAACGAACCTTGTTTATTTCTCATTCCCCCTTAAAGGGACACCAACTAGAATTTTACAAAATAAGAGAAGTAGAAGATAATAGAAAAGAGGATAACATGTAGTAAAAGAAACTTAAGTGAAGCAGCCATGTTGAATTGTTATGATTGGAAGAACCTGAACCAAGTGGTTAAGAATGTTTCCTACGGTGTTTGCGAGTAGTGGTTGGAGATTTGGAGTAAGCCATACAACAAGACCGGCTAGCTTTGCTCGCATGGTTAGCGTAATGTCTCTACGAAGTCACGTATTATTCAAGTTCTGCGGCACTAGATTATATGACCATTTTTTTCCTAAACTATGGCTACAAGTCTCTCGGCATATATATTTTCAATTAGAAAATGGATCTCACGTATAGACCTAAATTACAAAAGGATAACAAAAGTAGAAGAATATAGCATATTCCCTAACTTTTTCTCAAAAAAAACATATTTCACCCTTGTTATATATTATACAATATAATAGACATTTCTTTTATCAAAACAATTACTAATTTTCTTCCAATTTATTAAAATATTATGCTTATAAAGTTCCAACAGACTAAAAAACTAGCACTATGTACAAAATGTCAAACTAGTCGATAATATTTTAAATTGATTTTAAAATAATGTCATGGTGGGGAGAGAACGGGATGGAATACAAATTTGGTCGTCTAATATAAATTAAAAAACTGTTTATAGAAAATGTTGGAAATTAGGTGGTAAGATAGCAACTAATATATCTATTTAAGGAAACTATCCAGTAAGACTAAAGCATGTATCATCAATATGCTATCGATTGCAAAGAGCCAAAGACCTTCCGGTCTCTTCGCTGATCGCAACCCTTTGATTTTGTAAATTTTGTATTGTAACTAGTCAACGTGTCCTATTTCATATCTGCTATGTCATCTTTATTTTCCTAAAACACGAAATTTAGGCGATTGGCCACGTGTCTACCTGCTGAAGAGCCGACAAGTATCGAGGACTGAGGAGGAGTAAGGATTAAAACCATTGAGTAATTTGAATGGACCTTAATTAAACCCGAGGTTTTAGTCATTTCGTAAAATAATTGTTGTGGTAAACGTCTAAACTAATATACTCCAATTAATTTGAAACCATTTAACGATAAAAATCGGTATAATAATTGTTTCATTCATTCAAGAAAATAGGACGAGTTTTCTTCTACCAAAAGTAAAACAAACAAAAAAGCTATACCATTAAAGTTAGATATATCCGTTGGAGTTTCCGAACTATTCAATGTTATGATATAGTCAACGTCGTAGGTATTATTAGTGTTTGATGTGCTTCTTTTTTTTGTTGGTCAAACAGTATTATTTACTTATGTTTTAGTCCTGATCACAGTTATATTAATTTACCAACAACATATTTAATTTAGTTGATGATGATCCAGCGATAACATTTACACCAACCACTGCTTACTCACCTACGTATCTAGGCCAATCTTTTTATTTTACTTTCTAGATTAAACAACCATATTCCTCCGATGGGCTTCAAAATGTGGGCTTCTAACCAAGGATATATTCCGAATATGAGGCCTATCTCTCACCATTTTGCAATGTGTACATATCTGATTAAAAAACAAAAAACGTGGTCTGGTATAACCCCAAACCTAATGGAAACATATAACCCCAAACATTTTTAAAATTGCTGGAGGAAGATGAATTAGATGATGAAGAAGAAAAATGATCTAGGTTAAGTATTGATCGGTTTTTCCCCTATATAACAACATGTCTTGAGGTGTGCTTAATCGAATTAACCAGTCGGGTTTGCCCCTAGTTTCAGTTTCAGTTATGTTTCTAGGCATTGTTTTGGATTAAAAAATCCTGTGTGCCGTTTTTGGAGTCTTTGGACCATATTTTGCTGACAAACCCAAACAAAAATAAAATAATAAGTAATCATGAAACTATGGACTGCATTTTTTTCATTTTTGTCAATCTTTTTTTTGTTCTTATTACCGAAAAAGTTAGATATTGGATAATGCAAACAAATCGAAATTTAATGAATTACTGAAAAGGAAAACCGAGTCTGACACGGTACCAAACATTTACTTCAAAATAAGATATTCATCCCATTTTTAAATTAATACTAAGAAATATTTTTTTTAAAAAAATAATAATCCATGTTTTTACCATCCAACTAATCCGGTCATGATAAATGAAACCGTCACCGAATATTTGTTTTTATGGATCTAAAACATGCCACTATTTTGGATGATCATATATGAATGACTTACATAATTCCACATTTGAAAAAATCAATTTCTAGTCAGATATACTAATCCATTACCACTTGATTAAATTCAATATCTTTAAAAAAATAAAATTTCACAATTTTGTATGATCACTTTAAAAATGGTAAATTCCTCTGTAAATAATCTTGTATAAAGTATGTTTATCTTCCGAGTGTATTAAGAACTAATCAACAATTATGCAATACCATGGTATAAGCCAAGTGGGATCCTATCCAACGAGTAAAAGCCCCATACACAGTCAGCTACACGTTTCATGCGACGGTCCTGACAATGATGTTTCAATCTTTCTCACAAAGAAACAGATTTCTACAGAAAATCAGTTACAAAAACATTCAAAAAAAATTTTGTTTTTATTTAGTGGATATTTCATAGAAAGAAAATTATCATAAAAATAAAATCGTTGGTAACACCCAATCTGGATCTTTAGAGTTTTCAATTATTGACAAATGTCTTTAAATTATGGGTCAAACAAGCGTTAATTACTCTGAATGGATAAAACTATTGACACAAATCACAAAATAAAATGGATAAAGTTGTAAAAATCCAATTGGATATAGAACGACCCCACCTACGAGTAAATTTCCAATTTTGTCTTAAAAAAAAATGTCACAAGTTTCTGCGTAAAACTGTAGCGACTGTGTTCTTCATTGATATCGAGAGGTCAATAAAGTGACCAACTTTTTTTTGTGACCTTTTCTCATTCAAAATCACTTTTTTCATCTCAAGAATTCTGAGTTTTGATCAAAGATTCAAGTATCTAGATCAGATTACAGAAACTGGGTTTTTTTTTTGCTTCTTCCTTTTTTTTTTGTGCAACCATTCATTATATTGATAGCTTCTTCCTTATGGATGCAATTTCTTCTCTTGGAACCTATCATGGGATTTCTGGGTTTTCTCCATTTTCTCAGGAAATTCAATCAAAATCGAAACTTTCTCCGATTATGAGCCTCTATTTGAAGGAACCTTCTACAGATTGCACCAACCAGACTCTTACCGCCTTTTCTTCTTCCTCTGTCGCTCCTGTAAGCAATAAAAAACATCTCTTTTTTATTCTCTGTAAAATCCAAATCTTTGTAGCCTTTTAGATTCCTTCCTAAACGGGTTTGATTGAAATGGTTAGTTTCAGGCAAAGACGACATCATCAATTGGTATGAGTAGAGGGATGAGATGGTGGGAAAAGTCAACTAAACACAACATGTTAGAGATTCACTCTGCAAATCATCTTGTTGACTCTTTGTTAAATGCTGGTGATAGATTGGTTGTTCTTGATTTCTATTCTCCTGGTTGTGGTGGCTGCAAATCTCTTCATCCAAAGGTAATGCACATAGTTGTTTAAGAACTAGTTTTGTCTACTTTATTGAGATTTTCAGTAAATTTGATGATATGTTTTTTTTTTTTATGGGTTACAGATCTGTCAATTAGCTGAATCAAACCCAAATGTGATGTTTCTCAAAGTGAATCAAGAAGAGCTTAGAACAATGTGTCATGGCCTTAACGTTCATGTGCTTCCTTTCTTTCAGTTTTATAGAGGAGCAGAGGGTAAACTCTGTAGCTTTAGCTGCACTATTACTACTGTAAGCAAATCAGATAATCAAAACTTTTTCACAGTGTTCATATTATTGGTAGTAAACTGAATCTATGTTTGATTGAAATGTGTAGATTAATAAGTTCAAGAAAGCATTGGATAAGCACGGGAGTGAAAGAAGCAGTCTTGGGCCAGCAAAGGGTTTAGATGCAAAGGACCTAGCTGCTTTAGTATCCGCTGGGGAACTGAAAATGAATCTGAATTCTTTTGAGAACCATCAAGCTAGCATCTTTGGTTATGAAACAGAGGAGCAGTTCCAAAAGATGGTGCTGTAAAAAGATGATCTTTCATTATGGTTCTTACTGATTTGTTGATTATTAGCATTCATTGGTATGATTGTGTGATTCGTTTGGCATTTGGGTATTTTTCTTTTTAGATTCAACCCATTACTAGCAAAGGTTATTTCAATTAACTTCTGTTTACTGAAAATTGTCTTAAAATCACATTCTAATCAAAGTTTCAATATTAAGGGATATGGTTCTACAATCCGGATCTTAGAACAAGATCTCAAGATTCAAATACTGGATAGAACTGAGTAAAACAGATGTAAAGATTTGGCTATGTCAAACTTATTGGAAACTATTTGGAATCAGATTATGAAAGAATAATTTTTCAACAGGCTTTACCTCAGCATCAAGATTGTAATCATATATGTTAAAACATCAGATCTGATGATTATTAGAATTCCATCATTGGTAAAGCCTAATCAAAACAGAAAACACAGCCCCAAAGCTAAAACAAAACATAAAAAAGAAAAGCTTTTTGAAAACTGAGTGTAATGAGAAGGTTTGTTAATGCATCAGAGAGATTCCCATTATAGACTAAAGTCAACACAGATAATTTCTGATGTCCCTGTCTGTTTAATCATCACTTGCAAAGAAACACAAAACCGAAAACGAATATAAAGGCGTCAAGAACCAAAAACAGATGAAAAAAAGTTTGAGGCTTTAAACTAAAACTATTTTCAAAAAGAAATATCAATCAGTATAGTTAAAAACCAAGTCCTAGTTCAATAACAGAGAAGAAACAAAAGCTACGATTGTAACGAAGAAACGGGATTTAGGGTTTCCACCGTTTAGAATCAGAGTGTGGAAGTTAGGTTTTAGGGTTGCTCGCTCGGAGTTATATAGAGGAGTTTTGGAAAAGGGTATCTATTACAGCATAAAATAAAAAATTCATATTTTCGTGATTACGCTGATGTAGCTCAGATGGTAGAGCGCTCGCTAAGCATGCGAGAGGTACTGGTATCGATACGCATCTCCATATTTTTCCCTTTTTTTTGTTTGGTGTAAAATCTATAAATCAAGATGTTTTTTAAAAGAAAAAAATAGTGATGCAAATCTGTTTTCTTTTTATACAAGTTTCTAAATCATTGTCTTTACCCTCTAATCTCAATTTTTTCAACTAGTAATTTGTCTTATAGTTTCTGAGGCATAACATAAGGTTACAGTAGAGGAAGATGAGTCTAGTCTCCTTAAAGACTTCTTCTGCATGAGTCTCACTTTGGTGCTTCGTTCTCTGATGATCGAATCCCTTCTTCAATACGCTACAACAACACAAACAATATTTGGTTACGGTTTTTTTTTGAGAACTCAAACTTTTCAAAGCTTTGAATTGTTCCGACTCCTCTTACCTGAAGAAGATAGTTGTGAAGCCAATCTAGTGTTTGTGGGAATGTGGTGGCCGATATATTTACAACTGTTACACCCTGATTTACGCATAAACGAAATGTTAAAACCGCTAAAACCCGAAAGTAAATTTGAGTGATCAAGAACCTAACAAACAAACCTGTGAATTGAAGGAACAAAGGTAGTCTTCAATGGTCTTTAGGTTTGTAATTAGTCTATCTTTCTCCTACAAACAAACAAAAAAGCCAAACATGTGTTCATTCAGCTTTCAAGAATCAGTTTAGTGATCTTTTTAGGTTAAGCTTGAGGTTGTTTAATACCTTAGATGTATATTTCTCTCCAGATGTACGTGAAGAGATCCACTCCTCTAACAAAGCCTGAGATAATGAGATTACGAAAATAAAGAACTGAGATAGACAAATTTTTGGTTTTATATAGCTAGAAATGAACAAAAAGTGTTTCACCTTATGATCAAATTCAGACATCTTTAAAACAATAGATATGACTATTGGTTCAGGGCCAGATTTTGCCTTTCCACTTCCATCTGTAGATTTTCTTTTATTTTCAGCATCTCTTGCAGTATCAGCTGCTCACACACACACATGAAACAAAAATAGAACTATACAATCATACAAAAGCAAAAAGCAAGAATTTTCAAAAACAGAAAAGGCTATACTGAATTATATTTTGAAGAATACCGTCGATAGCTTCCACAGATGCCACGGCTTCAGCCTGAGAATGGGGTTCCACAGCACTATTTTCGGTTTCTTTCGTTTTAGAAGAACCTGCCTCGAGACTTTTGTCCGAGGTTAGATCTGTTGAAGAGTTTGTTTCTCTACTGCTCTTCTCAGGATCATTTGTTGGAGCTTTGTTCTCATCATTCATTAAGTATATACTTGGATCTAAATGTCTTCCCTGTAAATTACTTGGCCAAGATTATTAGAAAACAAGTGTAACAACCAAAATATAATCCAGAAGTATGGAGCTTTCAACAAAAAAATTACCTCAATTATAATTGGTTTCCCATCTTTCATTGCTTTCTTCAAATCACCACCAAGTCCTAAACAACCACAAGCCATTAAGGATTGTCAAAACACACAAAAAAAAAGGAATAAAAAGAGTAATAATTAACAAACACAAAAGCAAATGAATCATGTAGTTTCAAACACAAAAAAGGAAGTACCTTTTCGAACAATTCTGCATTCTCTACAGAATTCAGTAATCAACTCTTCTGATGAGCCAAATTCTCGAGTCCATACAGGTGTTGATGTCAACGGAGCACTGAATTAAACAGAAATAAACATGTTTATCCACTAATTTATAGGCACCTTTTTCATCAAAGAACTGGACTGTAACTCTTAGACTAAAGGATAAGAACGTACTCAGTTGCTGTTCGAAGCAGCTCATATACCATGTCAGTCTGTGTAACAGAACAACACATAAGAATTTTTAAAGATAAAACAAAACAAATGAGAACAAAGAGATGAAGGACAGTTATAAAACAGTTACTTGTAAGACGTTAGGCAAATTTAGTCTTTGAGCAAGTTGTGTGGCTATTGTGGACTTGCCAACACAAGCTGTTCCACAAACAAGTATGACAAGAGGTACTCTTTGATGATGAAATCTAAAAACCCAAAAGTTCAAAAAATAAAAAATATGAACTTTTGAGAAAAATATTTTCGAAAAAGATAAAAGCTTTTTAGTGTTTTTACTTAGTCATCATATTGTAGCGATTAATGTACTCTTCTCCATAACCACGTCGCTCCATAAGCTGCAGATTTTTCAATCATCATTATCAGAATAGTTCAAATGTTGATTAAGACATGTTTCATCAAAGATTCCAAGTATGCACCTTAAACAAATTGGTTTCCAAATCAGACTGAGAGCTGCAAAGAGAAACGAATCAAATTACGTACAAGACAAATTCGATGATAAGAAGAAGGAAGAAGAAGAATTGATGAGAGCATACACATCAAGAAGACTGTTGTCAATAAGAAGCTTCTTGAGTTCAAGAGAAATCTTAATGGCCTCATGATTTGGGATCTGAATAAAAAATCGGCAAATATTGTAACGAATGGTGCTATATCTTAGAAAATATAAGAAAAATATTAAAAGGTTTAGGTGTAAAAATTGAACAAACCTTAGTTACAGTCAACATTCTGCAAACTAAGAATCGAGAAAGAACATAGTAATGATCAGCGTTGTCTCCAAGCCATACCTTCACCTAAGTATTTTTTTTTTTTAATTTGTCATATAAGAAATTTATTTCAGAAAAAAAAAACTGGAGTTGAATTGATGAAGAAAAGCGAATTGTGACTTAAGAAAAGTCAAACCTTGACGAAATCGTATTTAGAAGAAGCATTACGAGGAGAAGAAGGAACAGAAGAGAATGATCGGATGTTGATTTCTCGAGGTTCGTTGATTCCACTTGCGTTTCCTGATGAACCAGATGATTCCTCTCTATCCTTCATCTTCACAAAATTTAAACAAACAAGTTTTGATGAGTCGTATGAATTATGAATCTCTCTCTTTGATAAATAAATAATAATCTGTTGATGTTTCCGACATCTGAATGACTTCTTTCCTCACCCTTTTAGGACTATTTTTCTTTTGCCTTTTTTTTTGGTTCCTTCAATAATGAAAATTTAGTTGGGCCATCCCATACCAATCAATAAGCCTGTAAAAGTGAACTTAAGGATTATTTTGGGCCTTTGGTTTCTTGGGCTTGGGGGAGATTTAAGATAAAAACCCTTTCTACCGTCTTTATGAGATCGAGTGTGTCACACTAGATCACAAGATTCATGTGTCTTTTTGTTAACTTCATTAACTCTCAGAAGATGAAAAAAAAATCTGTCTCACTTTCTCAATCTAAAACTGATAATTTTTATACCACCAAAATTTATATACGATACAGTTTTAAAAGTCAAATTTTAACAAAACGAAATTGTCATAAAAAGAAATGAAAAGTAGGGTCTCTCACTAAGCACCTATAAAAGCAATCAATATGACACAAAGTGCTTCTCAAACTTTCCCATCAGATCGTTAATACCGAGAAGCCAAATGTGGAGTGAGGAACAAGTGTTCTAGTATTGGTTGGCCCAAAGCTGAGGATGCTCTGATGAATCGGAGAAACATGAGTGGTGGTTACACTGTGTGTACCTTTTATAGAGCCAAAATTATATATACAAGGAGAAGCGTCTTTCGATTTCAAGAACGAGGAGCAGCCATTTGCTGCTTTTTTATCCTCTCGTGCGATTTCACCATGCTATAACAAAGCGAGAGAGAGAGAGAGTGAGTTTCATCCAAATATCCAACTTCACAAACAGAGTTCCATGGTATTTGAAATTGATCTGTTACCTAATATCATGAGGAGTGATAAACATCCACTGTGCTCCTTGTGCAATTGCAAAATCCACTAGTGCGTCCAAACTAATTTTCCGGCTGACTGCATCCTGAATTCCATAATCAAAAAAGTTAAAAATGTTTGTTTCAGCAGTTTCCATGATGTATGTTTGTAACGAGAGAATTCTCAGGACATAATACCATAAAGACATCAAACTCGTCCATTGCTCGAAATGGGGCTTCCGTCATCTCATGAAGAGCTAGGGCAAAACATAATGTTGAGAAAGAACGTTCTCCGCCTGATATTAAAACAAGAGAGTTAAAGGTTACCAATGGCAATGAGTTACATATATAGAATTTTTTTAGATCGTGGAAGGAAGCAGCACCTGAAAGACCTTTGGTGTCTCGAACGGAATTGCTCGTTGCATCTTGAGGCATCTTAACCTGTCGAAAAAGAAAGCCATCAATCAGATGATGTAATCATATGGACACGTTAATTGCAAAAGGAAAAATAAAGCCATAGCATAGCAGCGTCAATTACCTCTATGGACAAAGTTTTATTTTCATAACTGACTTTGATGTGTCCACTGATACCTTTCTTTCCCAAGTGCGAGTTGAATCTGATTTAAAGATTTCATCAAAGAAAGCTCCATATGGAAAAAAATCATACTAAATCTCATCTCAAGAGACATCCCAACTACAGATATATCTATGCGGTTGGCAATAAGGGAAAGCAAGTCTTACTGCCATGTTAACTGGCGCCGAAGAAGAGATGCATTTCTTTGAAACTTGCTCCACCGCGAATCTAGAGCATTTTTGCAGGCCTGATCAAATAGTAATATGAATACATTAAACGATGCAGCTATAAACAATACATACAGCTTTAACATAAGCAGATCTGTGAACTCAACCATGAGTTTTTCTCGTTGATTTTGATAGGATTTACGCTTCTTTGCAATCTTTCGTTCTAGGCTCTCATGCATCATCCTAAGGTCATCAATTGATTCAGAAAACCTGCACCAATAAAAATTGAAGCATGTAATTACTGTCACAGGTCGTTTCCGTGTGAAGGAAGAGCTGAAAGGCAATGCTAAAAAACACACTGCTGATTCTCTCGATTAAGTCTCTGATTCATTCTGGTTATCTGAGCACTAAGTTGCTCAGGAGTACTCCCATCCCAGGGACCCAAAGATTCTATCTCACTCTCAGGAAAAATTTCAGAGGCCTTCTGATCGCTTTCCTGAAATTTAAGCATACGTAATTCAAAACCACAAGAAAAATGGGCACTGAGCAATAACTTACAAGAAGATAAAGAATATCTATAGCTAATACACATTAGTCTAGTAACTAAGTTCCATAGACTTAGACAATATGGCATCCCAAGTTTCAACCCGGCCATTCCCTCCTTAGAGAAGGCTCCAAGAGATTAAGTGAGACATATCTATACATATAAGTGTGTGTGTGTCTGTGTGTGTTATATAGAAAATAATGAAATTGGATTTGTCATTTGAAAAAATCCTCTTTGTCTGCAAAACTAACAGAGCGTCATAATTGCTTATTATCTGTACCTTCCGCTTATTTTTAAGCTCCTCGTAATTAGCCTCAGCCCCCTTAATATCAGGTAGGACCTTGTTTTTCATTATGTTCTCGTAATGAATTTTCTCCTGAAACAGAATCACAATTACTTTCTGCTTGCAAAACAAGGAATCAAAATATTTACATAGAGGCAAGAAGGGGTACCGCTTCGGCAGATTGAAGGTCTATCTCAATCTTCTTTAGCTCATTCTCTGCTTCCTCAAAGGCATCAATTTCACCCTTGGCTGACTCTACATGCACGATTTGAGAAAATGTAAGAAAAGAGTTAGCCACTCAATCCAGATGATTTATTCATGTTCGATCACAAACCAAGAAAAAGATACAGGTGTTTAAGAATCAGTGGTCTATCACAGACGTACCACTTAAGTTCACAAATGAAGCTTTCAGTTCATCAGCCTTTAGTTCAGCTTCTTTCAAGCAGTTTTGGAGCTTCTCAAGTAAAGCTTCTTTCTCCTCTATCTCTTCTCGGCCTTTCTGATATAGTAATTAGAACAAAAACAAAATTATGGAATGATACGAAGGCTAAAACAATGACAATCAAATAGTTTACCAACAAACTAACCATGATTTCAAGTTGAAGCTCATTAACACTTGAAGAAGATGAAGCTTCAGTCTCAGCAGCGACTGTATTCTTCAAATCTTGCATTTCGAGTTCCTTTGTTGTCAAAGCGTTTTCTACTTGGCTGCGGTGTTTCTGTATAAACCAGATAAAGAAACATATGCAAAGCGGTTGTGAGTACGAGCAAACTAAAGCTTGTGAAATCAAGTCAATCATTTCAGCTAAGATATGCAAAGACTGGGAACTCTAGTTTCGACATGCCTACTCGATTAATCACTGAGTTTACATTACCTTCAGTGTGCGCATTTTTGACTCAAGTTCCTTGAGATTCTCCTCTGCCTCCCTCTTACGTCTCATGCATTGATTTATCTCATTTTGTTCTCTTGAGGCCTCTATTTCAAGATCCTTGATCTGGTCACCAAAAGAAGCACAGAGTCGCGTAGGTTTACGAGAAACAGAAGGAAGACTTGTCTGAACTGACCCACGAAAAAACCTGCGGTAAGAGTAGATAAATAAGTGTTATGATTGAGGAAGCTCTTACTATATCCCCTATATCGTATCAAATCAAACCATGTTAGATAAAAACTACTAGCTTATTTTACATGATTGAGAAATGGTAGATGTAAGGCTGTCAGATATCTCATTTTCCGGTCCCTTCAAGATCATTTGAAGGGCTTTCCAAAATGGAAAAAAAAAAAATTCAAACAAAAGGCTTCTATTGCCTCACTTCTCAAGCTTTTCTTATAGTTGAAAACTGATGTTGGCGATATCCAGAGCCAGGACACGGAAAGAGGGGTGTATGTCCTAGTCAAATATTGCTTTCAAAAGAAAAAATTATCTCGCACCATGCAAAAGAAGATTTGTTTTTGTTTGCAAGTGAAGATATAGTAGGACTGTCCCTGCCAAATCTAACAAAATTACTTACATTCGGAATCCATCTAAAGTGAAAACCTCCTTCAGATTTGAAAGCCTTTTCCCAAAGGCAACTGCCTTTCCCACCTCATAGTTCTCTGCAAGCACTTGCCTCTCAACACCACTCTGAAATATCCAGAATACAAGACAAAATATGAATACTCAATACCGTCATATAGGAATGTGAAAAATAATGAAAATTAGTAAATGGAGGGAAAATATGAAAGTAACATTACCACATCCACCAAGACGTTAAGAACAGTAGGATTATCAGAATGCAAGACAGAGAAAATCGTTGGGTGTTCTGTCTGAGGCATCATGTGCCTTGGTATATTTAGCCTGCAGAAATGAGAGAGTAAATATTTGCGTTATAAATCTAGACATTCATCAACGCAGAAGGTTAAAAGGAAATATCAAAATGCTTATTTAGACTTTGAACCTTGGTCTCGAAAAGTCATAGATGATAATCTTAAGGTTTCTATAATTGGCTTCACTCGCACAGCCTCTTAGAGTGAGCGAATCTTTATGATCAGTCACAATGAAGGCATTTAATATGTTTCCAAGAGCTTGCTCAACCGTAGAAGCCCATTTATTGCCATCGACCAAAGTCTGTAGAACATCACACAGGCGAAGAGATTTTTTATCCCACAAAATATTCACATCAAAAGATTGTTGTTACGACAATTGAAAACTTCAGTTTCTTCTTGAGCCATGCATGGTCAAAGTAAGAAAACATGTGAACTAAATTTGTTTGGTGTACAGATTTTCAAATGAAACAAGTAGAAACTCACCACATGGGAGCCAATAGGACCGATTGGTGGCTTTCTGAATCTACGATGATGTCTCTCAATAGCCTGCAGAAGATAAATGACTCTGTCCCCTCCAAATGCAGTAACCTAGCGAGCATGCATGTATTTGTATGCCACTTAGAAATTACCCAAAGATTTTTAACAATTCCAGCTGAAACACCATATACCATGATGAAATCATGAAGAACACACCTTGTTTGTTTGATGTTTCTTCAGATCACTAATGTTAGAGTTTATGATTCTTTGCCTCTTTTGATGGTCTCCAATCTAGAAGCCAAAAAGGCCAAAGAAATGGACAAGGTGTTAATTACAACACTTTAAATACCCTACATATGAAACTGATTAAATTCTAAGACTTAAGGTTCATGTGGAATATAAGTAATATATATAAGCATGGTTGTACCATATACTCGATGTGTTCCATTTCTTTCCTTCCAGATAAGGCCTTTTCCAATAAGCAGTTCTCTTCCTCTTTCAATCTATAGTATTAAATATTTAAAACATGTTTGAAGAAGAGAGAGAAGACTACAGAAGAAGGCTAGGCACATGAATAGGAAACAGAAAACTTAATATCAACCTGGAAAGCAATGTTTCAACTTTCTCAATCTGCTGTTCCAAATATTTTAGTTTCTCCTCGATTTCAGATTGTTCAGCCTGCATCACTATCAACCTATGAGAAATATACACAGATATATCTATAGAGAAGTATATATCATTACAATGTCTTGATCGTTATGTCAAGACACTGAGCACAAAAGAAAATGACATAGTTTTTCATTTTTATTTAAAGATAATGCCAGCGAGCAGTAGAGGACCTGCGTGTTTCTCATTGTCTGTTCATTGATATCTCCAACCTGCTGTTCAAGCCTTCTAACACGATCCTTAATCTTGTGAACATTATTGCATTTATGATGGAATTCTTCTTGTAGAGCAATTTTTTCTCGTGCAGCCTACAATAAGGATTCACATCAAGAACACATAAGTCATAACATATGTAAAAAACATGCAAGATGTGGAAAATAGTTCTACCAATAGCAAATTTTTCAAACTAATCACATTGACATTATTTTCAGGCTATCTAAGTTCAGAATGCAGCGCATTTGATAAATTCAGTATTTTCATTTGCTTCCTCCTTTTACAAACACTAAACAAGAAAATATATTTGTCAATCCTTTAGGGAAAAGATTCATCTACTAGGTCCTCTAAAAATTAAGTTTACAAACCGTCTTGGCTGAGTTGCGAAAACTCTCTATCTCTCTCTTCATTGCAGTTGATTCGTCCATCAGACAGGCGACTTGAGCTTTCTTCTTGGTCAAGCAATCCCTTAACGATTCCACTTTACTCTACAAAAATGGTCAACTATAATCAAACAATCTGAATTCGAAAATGTGAATTAAGCAATATATTCATCCATGTGTAGATCCCTACAATAAGGCAGGTTACGAGGTTTACATTCTAAGCAAATCGAAAATTTTAGAGGCAAAACCTCACATAAACTTATGGAACCAAGATAGTGTACGGTAACTCAAGACTCTATATAATCAAACTATATCTTTTATACAGCTAATAACCTTCATTGCTATCTTATGATGCGCAGGCAGGACATCAGACAGAAGTTAAAACTTGTAATGCACCCCCATCAACTGTAATTTTCAATTTCTTGTAGACATCCAAATTTCAGATAACGAAAAGTATTACTTACCAATTCCGAATCTATTTTAGCTTGGCAAGTAGGTATACGTTCTTTAAGCTTCACAATCTTCTCAGTCTGTTCCTGGAGCTGCCTATCTACATCATATACCCATGACCAAGCCAGTTTCTTCTTCAACTGTTGCAACTTTTGAGCTACTTCTTCAACTTGTTCCATATTCCTTATCTTTACATGCAAAACACTGATCTCCTTTTCTATTGGTTTAATTGTGTTCTCCATTTCATCGACTATAGCAGTTGCATTATTCAAGTGTTCGTTGATACTTTGGAGAAGATCATTGACTTGCTGAAGAAGGGATGCCTTAAAAAAGAACTAAGAACAAAATCTTTCAGACGAAATTATCAACATGGTTGACTTGGATATATACCAGTTCACAGGAGATACCTTGAATTTATCTTTGTCATTTCCAGAATGAAGAAACTCCCTACTCTTGTCTTGACTCATTACCACGCAGGGATTTTCAACATCAATCTACCCATGTGAAACATAATACGGAGTCAGCAATGAATATGCCAATATGGCTAATATAGTTAGAAACTTTAAGGGGTATAAAAGATCAGAAATAACAAGTGTTTCTGATATAAGTTAAATACTTTTAAATTTGACTAAAAGGAAAAAAAAACTCACATTATAATGTTCAACAAGTTCTCGTAGCTCGTCCTTTCGGCTACATACTTTTTTTCCTGTTATAAAGAGTAGGAAAAAAACAAGTAAACAACACAGAAAGAGTAGGAGGAGAAGAGAGTAAGAAAGGGGACAGTCATTAAAACAAGCCCCACACGAAATATGAGACAAATTGTAAGTTGTTAAACCAGAAAGAGAAAGAGAATATGGCTACAGTGAATTAACCTTGATGATCCTTGAGAACGGTAGAACTAGTAGACTCAGTTATCCTGCGTTCAATAATTATAACATCACCATATGTTTCAGGCTTAAAAGCATCCTCTCCTTGGTTTTTCATTTCTACATGAACAACGGCATAGCTGCAAAGAAATCCCAACAAGATTGGAAATTTTCAGTCAACAGAAAGAAAAAAAAAGAAGCAAAAGACAGCCCAATACAAAGTTGAGAAAGAAGAACAAGTGCCACTAAAAACTAGCTTTTGCATCAACCTGCATCCAGTTTTTATGAAATCTTTCAGAGTGGCAGCACGCTGAGTCCCTCTGGCTCGACACCCGAATGCAACACATAGAGCAGTCAATATTGCACTCTTACCACCTGAAAACAAATTATGATTGTCGTTTAATATGATTGTCGTTTAACAAAACAAATATTTCAAAAATCCTCAATCAAACCAATTCTAAATCAAATAAAAGATAATGTCCACCAGCTTTCCCAACAAACAAACAAAAAACAGACTAAACCTGAATTATCAACACAATGGACAATTGTAAAAGTTCAGAATATCAAAATTCGGAGCAGACCCAGATTCTAAAAAGGTATGCGTATGTATATTCAGTCAATTAAAGAGCTAAAGATCGATTTTTTTTGTAGGAACTTACTTCCGTTTTGTCCGGTGAGGAAATTCACCCACTCGCCAAACTCAATCTGGAGATTACTATGGCACATGAAATTCTCAAGCTTAATCCTAAGGATCGTACCGGAGCCAGAACGCTGTTTGATGAAGGAATCACTGGATCGAGCTCCAGATTTTGCCATGGCTGTCGCGTTCTAGGGTTTCTCAGTCGACAAAAACAAAATAGATTTGAGCAAGTTCCATTCGTTGGGGTGTGCTTTAGGGCGGGAAAGAGACAAGGCTATTGTACGTCGCGCGCATGCTAACAATGTCCGTACTGACCGTCCGATCATCTGGAGATCTTATGACGAAAGACAAATGGGCCCTATTTTATGTCCGTACATGGGCCATAGCAATTGGCGGGTTTGGACGGTTTATCGGTCCAAGAGGACGAATCCAGTTTCATTTACAAAACAGAATTAAACAAAAATCCTTCATTAAAAAAAATATTAGAATAGTTCACTTTAATTTTCTTTTTACGTGTAATGTGTTCCGGAATCCTGCACATTCCTAACATGTTCAAGTTGTATTCCGAAGTTTCCTTGATCACATGCTGAAAACATAACATTATATTATATATTGATTCAAACACACAAAAGTCAAACGCACGAGAACCAGAATCAAGTATTCATAAAACTTATAAAAACAAAGAGGTAAAGTGGGCTTTGAGATTATCATCAGGGTGACCAAATCCATCACCCTCTTTATAGAACAAATCAATCACACGTGCAGCGTTGAAGACTCGCACTAGAATCTGGCGTGGCACAGTAGATGAAGCCTTGAAGAACTCATCCATCATTATCTCATGGTGCTCCTTAATCATCTTCTTCAATTCTCTAACAGCTTCTTCTAGACTAACACCATGTTGCTTCATGTAACAGTTGACTCCATTTGCCACTTCCCCTCTCTTTAACTCTTCCTCAAACGTGGCTATGTCGTTGATTAGACGAAACACAACACAAGAAGCTTGGATGACTTTTGGTCTAGAGGCGAACCATTCATACATTATCTTCTCATTACAATCTTCCATTCCAAGAAAGCTGTAGATTGCCATGTCATCCATTGCCCCTGTCACCACTCCAACCTCCATGTACTCCTCAAAGCTTGGCACGTGACCTGTCCGTGCCCATTTTGCTATCTCTAGATACCCTTTTTTCGTCAGGCTTTTTATCTATGTTTTTTTCCGTAACAAAAACACACAAATATTAATGTCTTGAGTGTTTTTTTTTTAAATATTATTTTGGCTTTTTTAACACTTGCGTACCTCGTCTAACGTCAGTTGCACACCGCCATATCTCCCAAACGAACTCATTTCTTGTTCGATGTCTTTCATAATCTCCCACAAATTTCTGAAGATAATTTGCATGTAGCTTGGTAGATCTTCAATGGTTTCAATATCCCACCTAGCCAAATATAATCATTAAGTCTATATATAAGACTAGAGGACTAGATAGAGAGTTGAAGTTAACAATCGGACGAGATAAAGAAAAAAAAAAAGTGTACCTTTGCAAAGCATCAGTGAAACTTATAACTTCAGGAAGAGTACCATAGGCGTCATATGTATCATCAACTAACGTCGTGATCATGGAAACTTTAGTGCCTATAATTCTAGCAAGAGAATATCGTGGTTCGAAATATATTCCCATCATCCCAAAGTAGATCTCTACATTTCTGTCTCGAAAGGTATAAGGCAGTTTAGATGCAAGATCTAGCTCCTTCCACCATCTGCATTAATAAGTATAAATCACATATATATTAAATGAAATGATTTTGTGAAAGACATTTATGTATATACATATATATATATATATATGATTTTGTGAAATAGTTACTTAGTGACAGCTTTGAGCTCTTTGACGTAATGTAGCTGACAATAGCTGAAGTTGAGTTTAGCAAACTTGAGAAGCTTCTCCTTATGATCTTCTTCTTGTTCATAAAAAGAGATATATTCTCTAGCAACTGCTATTTCTACGCAATGATATCGAGGTATGTACAATGCGTTTTGTATATGCCTCGAGAGATGTGGATGAGTATTAGTCACTGCCGCCAAATGACTCCTAGTGAAAGTTCGTGCTTCCTCCATTATATCCTCATTTGTTGCTTTGAGATACGACGCTTGGTACAACAGCAACATTCCTCTAACATCTCCAAGTAGACTTTCCTTGAACTTTCCACCAGCTTCATCTTTGAATCTTTCAAACACATCTATAATGAAACAGAGATATATACGTATAAGCCAAGAAGAGCACTGAGCATATATGTATACATAGGTGTGAATCATGGATATTTTATATATAATAATCCTTTGAAGTTCTTACCACAAGACATTTTGTGACCATATAGTCTGAAAACCTCAAACATAATAGAGATTGTTTCTAAATCATCTTCATCAGCGATCAAGCCTTCCAACTTCCCAAAAGCATGGTTTAGAATCTTTTCGATTTCGTCTTCGAAATAATGGGAGATGGCTAGACTGATAAGCAAGTGAATGAGAAGAATCTTCTCCTTGTCACAGATGTGAGAAGACACGAGCATGTCTTTCACGTATGGCTTCATAACCGATTCAATCTCATGCTCAACTGCATGAAATTCCTATAAAGATATGATGTAAGAAAATACATGTTATTTGAAACACCAAACATTGGGTTCTTGAATTCTTGGAACTTACAGAGTCATCGACAGGAACAGAGAAGTCATGATCTCCTAAAAAAGTGGGAGTAAACTGAGCCAAGGACGAGTGCTTTCAAGATCGCTACTAGTAGCTGTTACATAGAAGGAATCTTGTTTTGTTGGTTTCCGAGAAAGAGTTTTGTTTTGAAGCAAACGGCGAGGGGAAAAAGACAAGTTGATATTACGACAGAGAGGGACTTTGTGAGCTTGAGCGAGAGTTTTATTACCAAAACTCATCATTCTCGATGTTTGCATTTTTAGTCACACTGTCAAATAAAAAAGATAGACACGAGACAGTCTCTACTCTGTTTTATGTTTTGATGCTGGATTTGATTGGGAATCTATGGAGACGGTAAGAGTGTTTTAATAATACGGAAAAATCTGAAAACATGATAAGAGTTTCGTGAGATTGGATCTCGGGAAAAAATCTGAAATCATCTTCGAGGCTGATCGTTTCTGATATTTTTTCAGTTTAGGTTGAAAGTTGTTTTGTTGTTGTGGTTGGCTGTAGGGTGAGGAAGAGAGATTGTGATTGTGTTGCTATGATATCTAAGAAATCCTAAAAATTTATGAAAAGGAAAGTTTCTTAAAAAAGAAAGTACCATCAAGAAAATCGTTGTGAGCAAATGTGAGTGCTTATGTATTAGACTGTGGTTAGTCTGAGGACTTGGAGTGGTCCTCGTTTTCGTGGTTCTTGTTGTTGGTCCATTAGGAGTAATGAATGTTTATTGCTGTTATTTAGGGCATGTGTTGCTTGTTGATATGATTGTGTTTATTGATTGTTGGCATTGGTGAATGTTAGCTATTGTGTAGTTGTTGCCTCATCAGTATTTTTTATACTGAGTCATCTCGTTATGTGATGCAGATAAGGACTGAGTCTTGCTGAAACTCGTGGAACCAAGACTCGTAGAACCAAAGCTGTGGAATGGATGACATTACCAGGGTCCTTGTTGGATAGATTATTTTTATTGGATAGATTATTTAGTATTCGCTTTCGCTAGGTTGTTAGTCTGATTTGACTGGTGTTTTGGAATAAATAAAGTGGATTTTATTTATTCAGTTAAGTTGTCAGAAAATTTTTAAAATGCTCGTTTTGCGTGGTTTGTTGTGGTTTTAACCGGTTTCAGTTTAGTAGTTTCCGGGACGGGGTATTTCAAATATAATAAAACTAAACTACATAGAGATGATCACCAACATAAATGGTTGTAAATAAATGTATTATTACTAGGCACTAAATGTGGACGTTTATAATAATAAATTATCAATAATCGAATCGTCAACTATTTATAGTAATCGAATCTTCAACTATGTTTTCGTGGAAATCTTTCAATTTGCTCTGCGTCGCTGCCGCTGCTTGTAAGTAAATGTGTAATCAGTAATCATCACAATCCTGTTTTACAGTTTTCGAGAAAATGACCCTCGGCTTTTTCAACTTCAATGGGCTTTGTGTTTTTTTTTTCCCAAAACTGAATCGAGCATCTCCAATTGTAAAAATAATGGGTTCTTACCAATATTTTTAATATAAATTTTAATTAATTGAAAGATAAAAACTTCATTAATTGAAAGATAAGAGGTCTAAATTTTTTTTTCCTCCAATGGTAGAACCTCACTAGGGGTTCTTAAGAATAAAAATTAATATTTTAAAAAATAATTTATTTTAAATATAATAATTTATTTTGTTACACAATTTATAAAATCAAAATTATTTTGCATTTCATGAAATTTAAAACATACAAAATATAGAATTTGAAATCATAAATCATTTATTCAATACACTATGTACATTCTAAGACATCAACACACATCATGAATCAACGTATAGATATGCCAATAACACAACACACACCACATAAATCCAGTCAAGTTCCTTTGAAACATTTAGAGATAAATTAAATACCTCAAGATTAATTATAAGAAATGTCTGGGAATATGGAGTCATCAAAGAGCTGATAACATAAATCTAGAGACGTTGTGGCTGCTCGTTCTTGATGATCATGGCTTGAGGAAGCCTGGTTGCCGCCAAAACCATCAAAACCCATCTGAATCAACAATCATTGACCACCTTATCAATCATTAACAAGTTAATGTGATACAAAGCAATAACAAACATAACCAAGAATCAGAAGATCTTTACTTGTTTCCAAGAACTGCATGAAGGTTCAAAATAGTCTCTTCTTCTTCTACAGAGATCTAACAACGGTCTCATTTCTCTCCTGCAAAAAGAACACGAAACTCATTCAACCATTTATCAAGCATACGGAGCCATTGATTGATGAAACTGCTAATATCAACAAATTCAACTAAGAGATAACAACTAAGCTAGCTATGGAGTTCTGGTCTGATTACTAGCAAAGGATGCAGAGTTTAATATATAAGAAGAGGATGAATTGAGTTTGGTGTTTAAGTGTGACATGAAAAGCAATCAATGAAGCACTTAAGTCTTTACCTAATCAAACACAACCAATCAATGGTGCACTTAAGTCTGTACCTAATCAAACAATACCAATCAATGGTTCAAATCAGAGAAACATATCAAATTCAAGCTAAAACTTATCAAAATACCCCTAATTTAGCACATCAACTGTAGTTTGTGTCCTAAACCAAACATGAGCAAACAGAAAAGATTCTAAACCAAACCAATCTTTACCGTTTAACTAACCAGACAAAGACCAAAAACAATTCAACAAAGCTTCGGATTAGTATAAGAAAAAGTCACTAACCTGTCATTGCTTAAAGCTTACAAGACCTGCACATTAGATGTCCAGAGAATTAGCTTTCCTCGAGCAGCAGTCTCTAATATTCACAAGAAAAACAGAACCATTATGATAAAAAATGAGTTTGTCTGATGTTAATATGAAACCAGAGGTCATTTTCAAGGCCTTGAACAATGACAAACTCACAAACGTTCACATGCCACAAAGAACCAAGTAAGATAAAGAGTATAAAGCCTTAATCTGTTTTGCCTAGGTTCAGATGAAAGGACACAAATGAAGCTTTACAAACAGACCTGAAGTCATAAACCAGTAACAAGGCAGCAAGACAATCATACCTTCGAATGAGACAGCACACAGAGCAGACATTTATCACAACTAGCGCCAGAACTAGCACCTAGCAAGACTAAATCCGGATAGCATACACATAGATTTAACGCTAACTAATTTTAAAGAGGCAAACAGCGAAGAACCGGAGCAATCACTAGGACCATTAACATGAATTCTCACTTTGTCAAGCATTTAAACTTACTAAAAACATGAATTTTGATAAATGGAGCTAAAGGTACATCTTTATTTGTTCAAAACGAAACCGGAAGACCAATATCATTCATCTTTTTAATCAATTCAATGTAATCACAGTAGAAGGAGAAGCTAAAATGTGTTTTAAGACCAATATTAATCAATTCAATTCAACCGGAAGACCAATATCATTCATCAATTCAATTCAATGAACACAAATGAAATTACTCGATCAAGAGAATTCAATCCTAAATCGATCAAGAGAATTCAATTCGTAGCAATCGAAGTTTTAAGATAAAGATTTAGTTCTTACTTTTTAGCAAATTGATACAAACTAAATTGAAACATCAATTGAAAATCCCACAAATCAATTCGTAACAAGCCAAATCAGAGAACCTGCAAAATAATCCAAACATGATTCACCGCAAATCCACCGGAAACTGACATGCAAGTCACCGTGATTTGGGCGATGGCGGTCGGAGAGAATGGTAGGCGACGAGCAAAAACACAGAGAGACAGAGAAAGAACAAAAAAACGAGGTGTGTTTTTTTTTGGTTTTTTTTTTCTCAACCAATTAGAGAAGGACACGTAAGGGGTTTTTAAGAGTTCTAAAGGCATCCTTATTGATCACTTTTTTGGATGTCTTCCCGTGTGGAACCCGCGTTTTGACATACCCAGGAACTCTTCAGTGTTTTCAAGAAGACATAAAGTCTTCAGGAATCGTGCCACGTGTCACCGTTCAATTGGCCAAAACGATTAAAAAATTAAAAAATTTAATTTTATTAAAAAAAAAAAAATTTCGGAAAGACCCCAAGAAAGATCTAACCGATAAGATGCCCTAAAAACTCTTAGCTTAGAACCGGTTCTTAACTAATTTTTTTTGTTTTGTTTTAATTTTAATACTTTTAATTTTAAGAAACTTATTAAGAACCTCTTAAAAGCCTCCATTAGAGGTGCTCAGTTATTCTTTTGTTTTGTTCTAAACTTCGATTATAAACTAATAATTATAATTTCAAGTGCTCGTAATTCATTCTGTATGTTGTATATATCGGTATATAAATTATGAGGCAAGGATTAACTCCAGAGAGAGTTTAAGGATGGACTGAAACTCTTTGTTTTATATTGGTCTAACATATTCTCACGTTTTTGTTTGAAAATATAGACACCACATTTTATATAATATATAAAAAAATTGTATTAGCTAAAATTACTTAATTACTATATTCATTAGTTGGACTAGTTAATTCAGTAACTATTTTTCCTAAGGTGAATATACCAGTCATACTTTATCAAGTTTTTAAATAATTTTGACCAAAAAAGGTTTGAATAATTGATGATAATTTTGTTTTTAGTTTTATGAACAATTATGTACTACTGATATGTAATTTTGTCTTATACATGCATACATATATATATATATATATATTATTTATTAAACAAGAAGATAAAGATTAGTTTGAGATTTTTTTTTGGTTAGGGCATATTACACCAAACACATATGTTAAGTGTTCAACTCCTTTTGAATAGAATTGTGAACGTACTAATGTGCCCTCTAACTCTCTGCAGCTATAAGTATGCATATCCCACTGACACAAAATCATATAGCAAACAAACACTTCTAGCATAAAAAGCAATCAAAATCTTTTAAACCTTCTTGCCTTCTTCTTTTTTTTTTGTTTGTGTTTCATCGAAATGATGCATTCACTTCTCAAGGAGAAAAAAAACTGTCAAGTATGCAACAAAACATTTCAAAACGGGAAAGCTCTCGCAGGTCACATCTCACTCTCGGAAACTTTCCGCAGAGTCATCAACTGTCTCGATCACTCCTGCAGCACTAACACCATGCAGCACACGTGCACAAAAACTTAGATCTCTTGAAACAATTTTGATGAGATGTGCCCTCGCCAGTGAAGCTGTTGGTGGTCCGAAGCCAGATCTTGACAAAGAAGGTGAACAACAAGTACCTGCCGAGACAAAGATCGTCGTGGATTTAGAAGAGGTAAACTCCATAGAGTCTCAATGTGGCAAAACTATTGAAGAATGTGCTTTATATATGTTTTTTACGAATATCTGAGGACCAGCGAACAGAAACTCTTGAAAGTCTAAGATCGATATATTCTTTGGTATCAACTCGAAAAGGAAAAGAGATTGAATACATCGAAATAGATTCTCAAGAAGATCACGAAGACAGTGATAAGTACGTTGATGAAGATGGAGACGTTGAGGCTGATGGCGATTATGGTGATGAAAACGCATATTTTGGTACCAGACCAAAAAAGTTTAAGAAACAAAGTAAGTATGTGTGTGATATATGTGGAAAAGTTTTACGTTCTTATCAGGCATTGGGAGGTCATCGAACGAGCCACAGAAACAAACGTTTGAAGATGTCCGACAACACCAAACCGGAAAATGGACCAGTGGTTCGAAGACAGTACAAATGTGACATTTGTGACAAAGTATTTGATTCTGGTCACGCACTTGGTGGTCACAGAAAGGTTCATTATCAGTTTCTTCAACCAACTAACTAACTTCGGTTATGCTTGGTTGAATCTTAACCTATCGACTTCTACCGAGTCACCATAGAATCTAAGGAGCGTATGATTTAGGTGTTTAGTCGATTTGGATAAACAAATAATAAAATATGCTCTCTGTTTGTGTGTGTGTGTTTTTTTTAATGTTGTTGTGCCCTTTTTAAAAGTTTATTTTCCTATATTAATAAAACTTTGGTTACATTTTATTTTTTATATGCATAATAGCGCTTGTTCATAGTGTATTTTTTTGATTGTGAAATACAAGGTTTAAATTTGGACGTAGTGATTTAAAAAGCTTTTAAATGCAAAAAACATAAGAAATGTTAGTTTAGAAAATTCCTCTAGATAACCGGAATATATAATTTAGTGGTTAAGCTAATATCATAAATGCGTCACTACTATTCAAATCCCCATATCTCTTATACATATATATATATATATATATATATAAAGAATTTTGGGGTTTTTTTTTGTGTCCACATCAGCACAAAAACTTACTCTCAAACCATTTTTTCCCTTGCTACGTGTCTTAAAATCTACATAAATATTCTTACAAATTAAAGCCTATCTCGACATAAAACAAACCCAATTACATAAAAAAAAAACCCCTAAAACAACGAACCCAATAATTTATTTATGGTCCATATTAGAAATAACCAGCCCAATAGATAAATGACCCACACAAATGCCCACATCTCCTTCCTTCACCATCTTCGAATCCATCGTCTTCTTACCATCGTCGCTTTGGCTTCTCACACCAGAAACCGCGGATCTTCATCAATTATCACCATCAACCCTTCTAATTCCATCATCTCCGCCACTCCTTCAAATTCAAAGTAATTAATGGCCAACCTCTCCAAATTCCTAACTCATATTCGTCCTCCCTATAAAACCTACAACCCACATCCACTTAAAAACATCACACCATCCCTTACTCCTAAAAACCAAAGGATGGTTCCACAATCTGTCCCCCCTCCTACCCAGCCACTAACTTTCAATATCCTTGACAAAATTGAAAGCGATTACTGTAACGAAGAAATTTTAGTCCGCCTAATCCACTATTGGAAAGCCCGAAATTTCAAGAAAGGTGATATGCTCATCGGCATTGAATTACTACTCATAGACTCTCAGGTATTGGTCATGTAGCTAACTCAGAAGTTTTTCTCACCAAACGATCATAATGCTTGATTTCAGTTTCTTTGATAGTGTATAAGCTTTTCTTAATAACGATGACACCCTTTGCTCTGTATAGTACTGATTTTGAATGTTCAAATGTTTTCCTACAATGTAAAACCTTAAATTTATATTGCATAATTTGTTGCTCCAATCTGGCTCAGTTTAGGATTCAGTTATAGAAGAGTTCCACATTCTGTTTGTATTAACTCTGATCGTCCATAATCTTCAAATAAAAGTCTATTTTGTTAAGAAGAGGTGTCTGAATTATGTTTGTATTTACACGGTCTCCTTAGTCCTCACCCTCTATTCTGCGAAGACTACAAGAAAGAAAATAATGTCGGCCTCATTAGGTACTCATACCATCTCCACTAACTATATATATATAAAAAGGTTTAGCTTCAAATACAATAAATACCCGATCCTATATATAGGGATTGTGTATTGCTATTTTCACCAAACACCATTTAAAAGAGCCACAACAAGCCTTTATATGAATGTTTGCATTCAGCTTCTTTTAAAACGATTACTCTTTCTACAAATACCGCTTTGAAATAACAGTTTGTGATAAAAACAAAGACGAAGCAATTTGTGTTGTCTTCGACGAGGACGGCATGAACCTTGCTGGAAGAAGAGCTATATATGTTATGAATAAAACCACCGAGGTCTACAGTTTCCTAACCATTCCACAATTTTTTACTTTACCAAATCATCATTTATTCATTTCAAAGCTCCAAATGAACTTAAAAGGTCTTTCATTTTCTATTCATGTTTTAGGACAAGATGAATGTCAAGGAATCTACAAAACAACTCCAGAATGTCTAAAACATATCATTGGCTACACTTGCAAATTCCAAGTCAAACTCATACATTCAATTTCCGTGCTACACGCCATACTATCACAGTGTCCTGTTTCATGGAATCCAATAACGACGTAGAAACCATCCCAGCTCCAGAAAACTTGAACCCATGAGAAAAAGAATGTGTCATTGTTGTCAACATTGGAGACCCAAAAGAGAAACTGGAGTCCACCAATTCGGACGACTTAGCTAGGGAGAAGAAAGACAAACGTCACCGTTTGAACAATTGAATCCATCCTACTCCGATCTATCTATCCATGGCCTTCTTTACATACTTTCCATGTTTTCTTTTACTGTTGTGTTTCTTTAAGTTTGTTCAATATTTTTTTTCTCCAGTTGTGTTACCTTCGGTTTGTTTCCCTCTTTTGAATTAAACATTGTTTTGTTTCACTCTTTTTAATTGTTTCCTATGCTGATTTATTATTGCTTATGTCTTATATTGTTTTGAGTTTTCTTTGGTCCTTACCAGACATTGGTCATCCATGTTTTCACACACTTACAATGAGAATTAATTAGTTATCCAAAACTTCAAAATAGTTGTATTCATTTAACCAATTAATTAAATAGAAAAAACATAGGTATAATTAAATAACCTACAAAGTTGTAGCTAGGCTCATGGTTCCAATAACGCGGGAAAATATTAAGTGGAAATGTATCAACTTCGTTAAGATAGTTTTAAATTTAAATATTTAGAAAGTTGGCAGAAACAAAAGACACCCACACCGCCTGAAAATCAAAAATCTAGAAAGCACAAAGATAAACAATCGGACAAAACCTGAAAACCTCGAAAAAATCAACAAAGCAAAAAAGTTCAAAGTAACAAAAACAGAGAGTAAGAGAGAAAGACCAAAGTTTCATTCCAACATCAGTTCCAAAAACAAGAACTTAAAGACTACATTAAAAATAGAAACATGAAGAATTGACCAAAATAAGTTCCAAAACAAGAAGAAATAAATATCAATTCCAAAAGAAGAAGTTGAATCGAAAAGAAGAAGTAGAATCGAAAAGCAAAAGGAAATTGAGATCTCGAGACTCAATATGCAGCCATATAATTATTAATGTAAATAAATGTAATATTTATTTTTCTTATGTATGTAACTATATATATATATATATATTAGATAGTTTATTTTGGATTTATTTCGGGTAACCGATCGAGTTCGGTTTGGATTATTCGGATATGAATATTTAGAAACCGATCAGATTTTATGACTACTCTGTTCGGTTTCAGAACCATATTTTTTGGTTCGGTTTCAAATCGGTTTTTGAATTTCAGTTTTTTTTGCCCAGGCCTAGACCCATCTACTTCCACTAAAAAGGGGGTAAAATTCTTAAACTAGAGACATATTTTTTAAAGTCCTATCCTTATTTGTTTTCAACACTACAAAAGTGTCCACGCCAATACTACAGTTACCAACAACAGTTTAAATGTAAGTATCAGCTGAATGAGTAATACAATATCTACCACAAGTTTACAAAAAACTAGGGTATTTAAAATAAATACTAGGTATTTTTGCAACCAATGATAAAATATTATAAAAATTTCATATTACATATGTCATTGGAAAAATCCGCATCATACAAGACATAGACCTCCAAAACTCAAACTCCAAAACCAAAGTTATAATAGGATTACTAATAATAGAAAGGTACATTCTACCAAATTAAAAAAATATATATTAACCAAATCAAATTGCAGGAACACTATTATCTGACTATATATGTGGGATAAACAAGCAGCATCTTTCCGACATAAATTAAGCATCGAAGATAAGAAAAACTCATTCATCTTGATCACAAACATAAACCCAAAAATAATTACAGGTACGCCAAAACATAGTCATGATGGAAGATAGAAATGATTGTTTCTATATAAGATACAGATTTAAGTACATTAATACACCTACATCTTTTCTTGCAACCAAACTACAACTCCATTCAACTGAAGGAACAAGATTTAACTTCAACAAGTCAAGCAAAAAAAAACTACATCAACAATTACATTGACAGAATATTGTAAATGTGTGCTGCATTCTATTCATACTTTGTAAGCAATTGAGTGAAGTATCAATTTATTGCGTTTTCAAGGTGGTGATTTAAACAATGTCAAAAACCATGAAAAATTAAAAGGAAGAGACAACAACAACTCCGTCGACGGAGTTGCTCACTTGTGATGAACCACATAAAATATCTACTAAATGATCTTACGTTAAAAAAACATGTGTCTTTCATCAACTCTTATTATCAAAAAAAAAACTAACATAAAGAAAAATAATACAATTTTATTACTATTGAAATAAACTTTCATATTTTTAGTCCTAATATTAAAAAACACCATATAATACATACAACAAAAATATACAACAGAAAAAGATAAAAAAAAACACAAAATAAAACTTATATCTAAAATTAGTAAAACAAAATAATAATATAACGTAAACGTGCGTAACGCGGTCCAATCCCTAGTATATATTAAAAATAGTATTCTCAGTTTAAAGACAATTGATAATGTGTTTAATCTAAAATAAAACAAAATTCGTAGTAAAAGTTAACTATGTTTTACTGTATAATTCCAATTTTAAAATCATAGAAAATTATGTTTTGTTTGACTAACTATAGTCAAATATATTTTTATCCAAATGTGCAATTGATCGAATATGAATATTATTGTATTAAGGTATTAAATAGGAAACAAATAGCGATATGCCAAAACAAATACGTTAAATGAAAATAAATAACTATACGATTCAATATAAATAAGAATAATAACACGTTAAATGGAAAAACAATTATGACTAACGACAAAAAATAAATAAAAACGATACATTGTATGGGAATATCAATTTATTACTAACGACCAAAAATAATAAATTAAATGGAAATACCATGGAGTCGTATATTTGATTGTTTCTTTGCATTTATGTTTGTTACTTCGTTTTAAAATAAGTGTCCTTAAAGAATTTCATGTATGTTAAACTTATAGTAACCATTTTTTTAAAGATGAATGACCTAATTAAAATGTTTTCTAGTATCGTGAAGATTTAGACAAATAACTGAAAATCCTCATGATGATTGGATCCAGGTGCCAATACTAGTAGGCTGAAAGGCATGTGGACCTATCACCTACGTACGAATGGGGGTAGTCATGACGTTAATTACTGGTATTAGAACTAAAATCAAATTAGAGTGGAACCTTATAAACTCATAAACCGTTGGAGCCTTGGGGGAGGGGGGGGGGGCGGTAAACAATCTTGGTATGCAAGTAAGCTAAACGACATTTTACCCTAAGTTTTCAATGTTTTTGTTTGAGAAGTGATTTTCAATAGTACATGAACAAAAACAATCCACGTAAAAATCATCAGAATGATTGGCAAGATCAATCTCTAACTCTTACTAAAGTTTCGGAGTAACAAGTCCACTATTACACGATGTTGTGGAATATTCCAATGATATATCAAGAAATGTCAAACCCACATCTTCAAATAAAAATCTTTCTAATTACTCTTCAACCCAAAAAAAAATGTAAAATGATATTCTTAAGCAAAAACTCGAAACATTCCACTCATATAACCAAAAAGAAAAAACAACCAAAATTACACTCATATATACCCTTACACCCTTAGAAACAAAAAAAAAAAAAAAAATCTACAATAACATTGAAAACTCCAAATACAAAGATATATTAACAACAATCACACCCCGATCTTTTGACATTTAACATCACCACCACAAACATCTTTGACATCACTAACATCATCAACAACTATCACATTATCTCCAACTGTCTTCCTCTTTGGCTTTGCCTCTTGAAGAATCAACAACACATCTCTCATTGGTGGTCGGTCTGTAGGATTCCGACTTGTACATAGCAATGCTATTCTCAGCATTTGTTTCATCTCTTCTCTTATAAGATTACACGACCTACCCATGCTTTTGTTTTCTAGAACTTCTTCTACATCTTCTTT
Organism: Cardamine occulta; assembly: GCA_028015245.1. NCBI lineage: Eukaryota > Viridiplantae > Streptophyta > Magnoliopsida > Brassicales > Brassicaceae > Cardamine > Cardamine occulta. The sequence goes on along the minus strand of CM051391.1, from coordinate 3,699,577 downwards.
TGTCTTCAGCTTTGATCTAACCCAATCCACAATACTATTACCTTCTCCAAACTCTGGTTCAACCGATCTTTTCCCAGTGATTATTTCTAACAAAATCACTCCATAACTATATATGTCACTCTTTTTATCCACTTGTAGTGTGTATGCATACTCTGTAACCAAAACACACAAACAAACAAATATTGTCGGATGTCGTCAGCCCAACAAAAAGAATGTTTGACAAAAAAGTACAAATTTTAAATTTGGGGAAAAGCAAAGAATATTTAAAAATTTGAAGGGTACCTGGTGCAATGTAACCGTACGATCCGGCGACGACGGACATAGATTCGTCGGTTTGAATTAGTTTCGCGACGCCGAAATCTGCCACACGCGCCTCCATGTCGGCGTCGAGGAGAATATTGCTAGGTTTTAGGTCACGGTGTACGATCACTGGATCACAGTCATGGTGGAGATAGCAGATTCCTTGAGCTACTCCAATCGCGATTTGATATAACGCCGTCCATTCCGCCGCCGCGTTCATCGTTTTATCGCCTCCGTGAAGTAGATCGTCTAAGCTTCCGTTAGGCATGTATTCGTATAGAAGCATCGTGCACTCTCGATTCGAGCAACATCCAAGGAGACGAACGATGTTCCGGTGCCGTACGTTTCCTAGAACATCGACTTCCGCTAATACACCGCTCTTCCGCCGTCGGATCTTACCGTTTTCTTTGTTTTTTCCCCAGAGTTTTTTAACGGCGATTATTTCGCCGTTAGGCATCTCCGCTTTGTACACTGTTCCTGTTGATCCCATTCCGAGGATGTTATCAGTCTTTGAAAGACACTCCACCACATCATCCGCCGTGAAATTCAGTCTCTGAAAAGCGGTTAGCTTCCACGGTCCTATCTCTCCGCCGTTTCCGTCGACTTTGTTTCCATAGCTTTTCTTGAAACATCGAGTAGCGCCGACGAGGACGAAGAATCCAACTCCAATCGCCGCCGCCAGTATCCAAACAATAGCTCCGACGGTTTTCTTAGGTCGCTCCTCGTTACCATGACCGTCTAAATCTGCGTCTCCGGCGTTGAATCTATCGGAACTGCAAGGCTTTCCGACGAGATCTCCGCAGAGACCTTCGTTTGCGTCGAAGAACGATGGATTCAAATGCGCAAATGAACCGCTTGGAATTGGACCGATTAGTTGATTGAACGAAACATTGAAGGTTGTGATAGTCTTGGAACTTCCGAAATCCGATGGAATTGTTCCGGTCAAGAGATTATGAGAAAGATCTACGTCGGCGATTGATGGAAGTGTTGAAATCTCCCATGGAATGATACCGGAGAAATGATTTTGGCTGAGATTTAAACAGAGAAGCTTCTCGCAATGTCCGATGTCCCATGGAATCGTTCCGTTGAGAGAATTGCCTTGTAGCTCAATCCTGTAGAAGCTTTTGCATCCAACGTAATTAGGGATTTCTCCGATCAAATTGCTGAAACTCGCTGAGAAGATCTGTAGATTCGGCGCTTTCCAGATATTTTCCGGTAACCGACTGTGGAAGTAATTGGTAGAGAGATTCAAGTACTGAAGAACAGGAGCGGTGGCGAAATCCGCCGGAATTTGATCGGTGAATCTGTTGTTGCTCAAATCAACGAAAGTGAGATTACGCAGAGAGCCAAATCCGATCGGAATTGTGCCGTTTAAGCGATTGTTCTGACTCCGAAACCTCCATAGAGACTTGCAGCGAGTTAAGCTTTTTGGTAATTCACCTTCGAACATGTTGGAGAAGAGGATGAGTTTGTATAGCTTGTTTCCATGGCAAAGAGAAGAAGGGATTGTGCCGGTGAATGAATTGCTAGAGACATCCATAGCCTCAAGGTTTCCGTTTGATCCAAGCTTCTGTGGCAAAACTCCGGTGAAGTTATTGTTCCATAGAAGTAATGCAGTTAGCTCAGGGAGTTCACCGATACCTTCCGGGACTTCACCTGAGAGGTTATTGCTGATTAAGCTTAGCCATGTGAGGTTCTTTAAGCTTGAGAAGCCTGATGGGATATTACCAGAAAGCTTATTACTCGAAAAATCGAGAAACTTGAGGGATCTCAAGTTGCTATAACTCTCTGGAATTTCACCGGTGAAACCGTTTTGGAAGAGAAGCAAATTCTCTAGCTTTGTGAGATTTCCGAGTTCTTGAGGCAGAGAACTAGAGAGGCTGCAATTGGAAACGTCAAAGTACTTAAGGTTTGAGAGTAACGAAAACTCCGAAGGTATGTTTCCGGTGAAGTTATTATAACCTATCTCGATGTGTTGGAGCTCCGGTAAGAATCCCAATCTCGGAGGTAATTCACCTCCGAGAACATTTCCGGCTAAGTGAATGAACTTTAATCTCTGTAAACCACCATAAGCTGCAGGAATCTCTCCTTCGAAGTAACTTCCACCAAAGTTAAGCTCTTCCAAGAAACGAAGACGAGCCACGTCACTAGGCAATGGACCTTTGAAGTTGTTGCTGAACGCATTGAGAACTCTTAAGAACTTAAGCTTGGAGATTCCGGGAGGGAAACTTGAGCCAAACGAGTTATGGCTAATGTCTAGAGTAGTGAGCTTGGTGAGATCAAAGATAGAAGTTGGAAACGAACCTTCCAAGGAATTCCCACTGAGATTTAAGTAAAGTAAGCTAGACAAGTAACTAATCTGTTGAGGAATACGACCCGAGAGGTTCCGGTGAGAGAGGTCGAGAGAAATGACTTGAGCCGTTACATTATCACAGACTACACCGGACCAAGAGCACCAAACGATGTCGTTTTGACCGTTAGAGGCTTTCCAGTCTTGAAAGGCAGAAGGAGAGCCAGAGAGAGATGTTTTGAGAGAAATGAGAGATAAGAGTTGAGGAGAAACCTTGAGTGCTAAGGAATTAAAGCCCAAGAAAGGAAGGAGGAGAAGGAGGTAAACAAGAGAAGGAGAAGTGTTCTTCTTGTTCATAATGGCTTTAGGAAGAGACTATGTGATGAAGTGTGGTGAGATTGTTGAGAAAGGTGTTAGATTTAACAATGATGGATTTAAGGGGTTGAAGAAGAAGAAGAAGAAGAAGAAGAAGATGGAGGAGGTGAAGAGAAGAAGAAGTCATGATGAAGGTGATGATTGTGGAGTGCGTCTAATGGTCTGGCTTTTGTTGCTTAAGGCATTATGGTTTTTTTTTTGTGGGGAAGAAAGAAAAGAGAAACTTAATCCATTTTCCACTCTTCTTTTACTTTTCTACTTTTTCAAAATTACTTACTCTACTTCATATTTTAATACTTGTTCATTCTTTAACCTTTTTTTTGTTACTTTATTTATTAGTTATGAACCAAAGTAAAGATCATTATGTCTTATAAGTTATAACCATCAATATCAATAATTCCATCTAGAGGTAATACAGATGACTAGTATGTAAATTTGGATTTAAATTTTGACGTAAAAAAAAAAAGTAAATACAATTAACAATTTGTATTAGTGGTATTATGTTCACCCACTAGCTAGTTAGAAACATTGCAAAATTTTAAATGAATTTTCTGGTTCAAAGTTTCTAATTTGATTCGATTAATTTTTTCTTAGTTCGGCAATTTAGCTGGTGTGGACTATACAAATGACAATAAAAGACTCTCTTTTTTTCGCCATTATACAGTTACAATGTTTGATTTTGGGTGGGAGATCTTTGAAATAAGAAACCAAATCACCATGCCACTCAAAATAAAAACCGATTATACATTTAGATTGGTTGTATCTCTTATTTTTCCTTTTGTTTTTCATTAAAATTAGTTTTTTCCACTTTGCTTTGGTTTTCTTTTTAAAAACCTTTTGCAGACAAATTGAATGTTTGAGGGAATTATACGGAGATATACAAGTACATGTATATGAATGAATACAACAATATACAATACATATATGTCAGCGAAAGTGGACTGTATTTATCTCAGTCACTCACAGGATCCGATAAAGCTAAATTCCTCAGTTTCTCCACTAACTCTCAAACCCCACTATATATATATTTATCAAATAAAATATGCAATTTTCTTTTATTACAATACACATATATACAATATAAGAAATGTAGATTTTCGAACACCATTCTCGCGCCAAACAAATTCAAGACTATAGAACCAATTCATCACATCATTCATTCGTATATATATACGCATGCATCTCTTTTTTACTTTTTATGAATAATACATAAATTTATATATTTTTAATAGTGGAAGTTCGATCCCAAACAAATTTTTTAACTAATCTTCGAAGCACTTATCTATTAAAATTTTGTTTCATTTAGACTCTTGCATTTTAAAAATATGGTTATTTAGTTGTTATTACATCATTATGATTTATGAACATGAATCATATTCTCATGTCTTTATCTTTTCCTAATATCTCGAACACATGGTACTGTCCTACTAGCAATATTTTTTTGTCTCATTTAAACATTTAATACTGATAGGAAATCCAAGCAATGCCTTTTTCTTATATATTTATTTTTTTTGTCACGATGCCTTTTTCTTATTAGATTTTTCTTTTCATTGCTAAAAACACACAATCTCGAAAAACTCGTATTATATTTTGTCAATGCTATATATATATATATATATAGAACTTCATATATATATAAAGTTATAGCTGTAGAAATTGACTTAAGGGCATAATGTTTGTATCATGATGGTTGCTTGCCAGTATAGATTCACTTTTTCATCATTAAGGTTGGGTGAAATAGATATAACTCACATTTCTCAGATGATCTATAAAGTTACAAAATTATTAATCATTATTCCTCAACTAATCATCTAAATTATCCCTAACGTATACAGCCTTTAAGATTCCGTACGTGAGAGCATAATGATATACTGTGTGTTTCAAATCAACATCTGCATATTCCTACCGACATACATATTACATTAATACACACATATATATTGCACGTAGTTTCATTTTCTCTTATACTGCTAATTCCTTAATCTTTGTTGCATCATAGTTTCAAATGGTTCCATGCTAATTTGTATATTTTGACTGTAAAAATAAAATATACTATATATTCGACTTGTAAATATAGAAAATGGAAGAGCTTGTATATATAGCCAGTTTTGTTTTTATTTTGTATTTGATATAATGATGATATGAAGTTTGTGATGATGAGGTTTTTGTATTTTCCTTGGAATGATTTTTTGCAGCCTAAAAAAGAATCTAGGCTTGAAGTAGAATGATATACGTTTTACAAAGTCGTCCTATAGGACCAAATGGTCTTAAATTTTTGGGGATGTTTTAAGAAAAGAGAAAAAGAATGCAATAATGAAATGTATGTGTAGAGGCATGCGTCGTTACATAATGCTCTTTTGCTAGTGTTTTTTTGCCACGCGTGTCTTTTTCGCAACAACAGTGTTGGTATGTTTCTTCACCTTTTGTCAAATGACGGTTTTACCCCCAACCGAATTCCTAACGATACACGAGACAATCAAGAAAATTATATTTTGCAATATGTGTATAATTAGAAGATTGTTGATGAAAAACTAAAAAATAAGTTTTGAATTCACCATTTGAGTTTGACATGACCTTGTGAAAGAATTCGCTCAAATTCTCTGATATATCTTCTAGTACAATTTTTTACAAGGGAAAATGTGTATTTGTACACTAACCTTTATACAACTTTTAATGATGGTAATTAATTTTTCGAAAATTTTCAAGATGTGTTAAGAGACGAGTTATTGAATTGTAACTTCATGGTGTATTTTATTTTGGGAATGGTTGGAATCAAAGTTCAGTACTTCGAATTTAGACATAAAGATTTTTTTGTTGGGTGTCCGTATTTAAAATTTGTAACAAAGCAATCGTATCCATGTTATTTTTTTGTTTCTATATGTATATTAATTTACTGGAAATTGTTTAAATTTGGAATAACACAAGACAGTAGACAGAAATAAGAAAAAAAAAAGTAAAAGAAAGGAAAAATGGAGTATAAAAGTTTCCGCAAGAGAATGATGAAAGAATTGAACATTCTTCAAAAGTAAACAAAGAGGCTCACATATATACAAATGTGTGCGACTCTTTTCTTATATTTATTTTTATTTTAGAAATACCGCCGTAATTAGTATTTTATTTGACATTTGTTATGAAATGATTTTTCATCTAATGAAGTGTGAATATCAAGTATCATCATACCTTTTTATTCTCTTATTACATTATCATATCATCAAAGTATTAGTATAGTATTAATGACAATCTACGATCCAAATGAGCTCATTATTCTATAAATTAACTAATTATTTTTTCAAATAAACAATTTAATTCGCACAATGCATTACTACGTCAAATTTAAATTTTAACATGCAACAAATTTACACTCATAATCTACAAAGAAAATTATAATATATGCTTTAATTTTCATAAAATAATTAGTGTTTAGCTAACTAATAGTCGAACACGTATTTTATTCGTAACTTTTTATCTTAGACCTCACTTAATTCATCTTTGGAATATACATTATTCTTAAAAGGAATAAACACATTTTCTGAGATGGTTGAAAAGAATCAAATTTTGTCAACCTCATCACAATTATATAAAACTTGATTTGACACAAATTCCACATTGCTCAGATGAAGCCAAATTAGATGTCAGTTTTGTCTATAGTTTTTAATTCTGATGCCCCCACTAACCAAATCTCTTTTTGGATGTATGAAAAAACGTTTGTCAAATTAGTTTCTGTTACTGGTATAATTAAAAACACTAAAATTAGTTTATAAAACAAACCAAAAAACATATATCTGAGAAAATTTAATTAACATGGCCCATGCTTTTATTTTGTCATATGTGTCGTGGGCACAGAGATGCTTTAGCTTGAAGTTATGAACACATTTAAAGTGACAATAATGCATTAGCATTATTAACCTATAAAAGTCCATAACATTTTCAATTTTGTTAAGCATAATAGATGGTAAAAACCAATGAAACGAAAATTTTGTTTTTAATCAAATGTGTAATCATTTTGTTCATGGAAAATAGATGTTCCACTTTTTGGAAATAGATGAGTATTTTGTATTCCCATGGAATCCTAAATCAACAATGATAATCATCATTTTTCGTTTCAAATTTTCAAAACCTTGTCCTTTCCTTATCTATATTTTTCTCATTTTTAAAATAAAACTTATGATTGTGGGGTGAAATTGGGAGACAGCCCATATGCCTATAAACCTCTCATTTTGTTTTGTTTTATTTGCTATAACCACAGTCGACTTTTATTCGTGATTGCTCGTCTATAAACTGGTTACAATTTTTTTTTATAATTTTCATACTGAATGGGTCTTGACCCAATCAATTCTGAAAATTCTGGTACAAGATGATGTGTAGTTAGTGACTTAGTGTTTTGCTTTGTCATAACATGATGATTGTTGGATGACTGCTGGAATGCATACATTTCTTGATTCCTAATACATTAAAGAAATAAACAATTCAAAATTAACAAAAAAAATCCAACAGCTAGTTGAATCTTATTATAACTAAGTTTTTTTCAAAGCTTGAATCATGGAATGGTGAAAGAAACATGTTAATTGCAGAAAAGATAGATATGCCTATTAACAACACAAGCTTCAAGGGCTTGGTCACACGAATTCTGATTATTCTTTATCATTTGCTGGTAAAAAGAAAAAAGAGTGAGAGAACATATATATACTCAATTACGTTTCCATGAAGTGTAATGTCTGAACTAAGATTCATTAAATCAGAGTCAACTGAAGAGACAGAAAGACATAGAAAGAGAGAAACATAGACCTGAAGCGAACTTGGCAAACGTAGAAGAAACACCATATATACAACTATTTAATTAAACTTTGCTGGAATTTCAAGGAGTATTATTTATTTTATTTGTTTTGTAGGAAATTTAATGTGATGAGAAACTTAAGACCGATGCAAGTAGTTGATATGTAACGAGATAGACTATATTGAATTTGGTCTGGCTTGACATATAAATATGGTTGACAAGGAAACTGGCCTAATTTTTCAACGATCCTATATACGTCGACTTGGTCACTATAAAACAACTTGATAAAATTTCAATTATCGATCGATAGCGACCATTACAAGTTACAACAATGATTTTATACAAGAACATTTTCCCGTTATGAGGGACCATCTTCGAAGAAAACGGGCACGAGGAGGAATCTCTAAACAATCTTTTGGACAATGCACAAAAACACAACTCGGTTTGTTAGTTTTAAACTCTTTTGAGTTCTCTAAAAGGACTTCCGAGCGATCTTCTTCAAGACGTGAAGAGTCTTACCCTGACTCATCATTTGTTCATTGAGATTGAGTTAGACGACCTTTAAAAAGTAACCCGATTTTGAAGGTATTGGGTTTGTTAATTCATATTGCATAAGTTGACGGCTGATTTAGAAACAAACGTATAAGTATGAGGTCTAAAAAAGAAAGTACGTAAATAAGAAATAAATACGATTACTATTCCATTATTAGATTAGTTTTGACGACGAAGCACCGTTTCCTTCTTCCAGAACAAGAAAAGTTTTAACCAAATGGGAATCAGAATCGGTGACGGCGGCGGAGAGGAGCTGAAGGCTTTCCAAAAAGCTGATACTGTTACAGTGATCAATCTCGGCAATCAGTCTCCGTCAATTTCTTCTTCCTCGATATCCTCCACAACGGCAAGTGTTGTCGCCGTTTCGTCATCTGAGTCGACGGTGATTGAACCGGAGAAAGCGAGTTATGGATCCAACGGTGAAGAGGAGGATGAGTTTGAATGGGTGGCTGTTGATAGAGAGATTGATGTTATTACGGATATAGCTCCAGAAATTGATGAAGTTGAGGATGCTTTCTCCGCACTTCAACTGTGAGTTTTATTGAGAATTTTAAGTTTAAAATGTTTTGTTTTGGAGATTAAAAGAAGTCATGATTATCTTTTTAGGATGTTCAATGATAATGATGAATCACAAGACCCTCAAATTGATGAAGTTGAGGAGTTTGTGGATTGGATTGAGCCACCATTACAGATTTGCACTACTACACTTCTACCGCCTTATATGTTGGACAGACTCTACGATGCCTTTCATGTCTTTCAGACCGACCCAGCTGTTCAGGTTCTCTGTTTTATTGCGGTTTGTTTTCTCACAGCAAGAAAACAAAATGACTGATTAGTGTGTATCTACCTAATGTTGCAGAGAATGGTTATGTCATTGGCTTCAGACAGTGCTGTTTGGGATGCGGTGATGAAGAATGAGGTCGTTAGGGAGCTCATAAACAACGGTGAGTAAAATTTAGATCAATGGACTCTGGTTCTAACCTATGATTATGTTAAGAGTTTTTCCTCTTATGTTATATGCAGCTGAGATGTCAGAAGAAGACTCTGGTGCTTCAGCCACAAATTGCAGCATAAGAAGGTTGTTTGAGAGAAGTGCTAACAAAGTCATGGACGCCATGGAGAGAGTCACTAAGTATGTCACTGACCTCTTCAATGTTGTTGTTCCTGGAGATGAGACGGCTGTTTTAGCCACAGGTGCTGCACCCATGATGGAGAAGCTTCAAATGACGGTTCTTCTCGCCATTGTTGTCCTGCTTATCGTGTTAGTAACCCGAGCCACGAGAGCTAGATAGTATAAAATATTCAAGCTAAACTATGATCTCATATTTCAGGCTCTACGTTACAATTGTAAGTGTGATCTCTGCGGCTGAAACCACAACAGTCAAGCGTGATATTTGTGCTACTTTTGTGTTATAATAAAACAGTGATTTCAATCACAATATCTGTCATTTGAAACCAACTTCTCCAAAGCAAGTGTTTCCCAAACACACTAAATCACATTCCGTTTTTTTTAAAACACCGAATCGGTTCTGATCGAATTCCAGCATCGTCACAAATAACTATTCATCGGTGCAAACTTTAAATAAACGGGTGGTTAGACCACAACACCTTATAGTTTTTTTGAAGAGAGAAATGAAAGCAAGGACTCTTTTTATGTACAGTGCAGAGCCACCAAGCCATCCATGACACCAGTGATTGCTTCTCAGGTTCACCAACACATGTTTGCTTAAATCTAGCAAAACACATGGATGTCCAAGTTTAAAATAAAAGCTTGTGTACGAGATTTATTACCAAGTAACTTTGCATGTGAAGATAAATAGACAATGAGAAGGAGATCTCACCTGGTATTTAAGTGCTTGAGCTACCAAGATCAAAGTCCATAGTGTAATCATACTCGATTGTTGGAATAACTGATGCCATGAACTTCAAGAAAAGGAAGAGGTACCTGGAATAATAAACAACCGAAGTGGGAATTAAGTAAAGAAAATAACAATGGTGCTACAAGCGAAGCCCAATGAATTATAAGTTATTTGCAATGAGAAAAACTCACTTGTCAACTTCAGGCTCTACTCCACGTGACATTAATACATCAATGATTTTCTTCATAACAGCTCCATGTCGACATGGATGGACTGAAGCATGTTTCCCAGGCAAGTGTGGATGATCTTCGATAGTAACCTGTGCAATTTTTTTAAAAGAGGAATACAAAAGTATTTTACATTGGTCATAATTCGGAGCACATGTGGGAAAACTTTGGTGGAAATACAAAAAGTCATTTGATGCAGCTGAGAACGTCTTCTTTTTACCGTTTTACGAGCATGATCTTGGCTAACATCTTCCATCACAAGTTCAGGTTGCAGCAGCATCCTTGACTGGAAGATACATCATAGCTTTTGAGTAGAGAACAGGGAACATAAACAAGCAAGAAAATTCCATAGAATTTCGGATGAAAAAAAAATTCCGAAACAAGTAGAACTAGATGCAAACCTCATCATAACCGGTCAGCCAAACACGAGGAGTTTGGTAATACTTATCATACCTGAACCAAAGTGAAAAATTGTAAGTTTGCAAACTATTGAGCCAAAGGTATGAGAGGTGTATCTAAAAGTCAAAATGCAGAAAGACATTCTTTGAATATGAAAGAAACGCGGGATACTTACGTTATGCTCACATCATATGTCCGAGTTCGGAGAATATTATCGTCATCAGGTTCATGAGCCACAAGATAAGTTGATTGAAGAGTTGCCTAACTCAAGAAAAAAATAGAACTATTAAAACTACTGGTAGGCCTAAAAATTCGGATAACGAATATATGCTTCAAAGGCAAATTACAGCTACACACAGCCAGTGTCTAATCTAGTCAATTAAGCTAACCCTCTATAACTTTTGGAACTTTTTCATAGTAATGTGCATAATTCAAACGCATTTATGAAAAAGCTGAGTGCAAACTGCAAAGACAAATGGGATAGTGAAAGTAAAGAAAAAAACACTCACCGGATCATTTTCTACCACATTGTCAGCCTCATCAAACTCCTCCATGTCTGGAATATCGTCATCCTCTTCACCTCCAAAATACGTAGGTATCGATTGGATAGCATTTTTCTCATTTATGTCCAAGGCATCCATGGATGGCAAGTTTTCGTCTTCCTTCCCTTTATCTGTGGCAAATATTACGACAAAAGTTAAATGGGAGAAAAGTGAATTTCAGAGCCACTGATCTCTCAGTACAAAATTACCTTTCGGTTTCCCATGTGTGGCCAGCCAACCATCATTATCTTCATCATCAACCAACACTTCCCCTCCAGCAGCTTCATAATCCTCAGCCACAGATGCAGCTCTCCGTAGACAAGGTACTGTCAACCCGTAAAAAATTCAATAACAATAACAGAATGTGCGTTCAGAAACTACGAAGCCAACAGAAAACAGCTTTAAAGGTTCCAAATTTACCATTTCTAGTAATCAAAAACTGTTTGTCAGAGGGCAGGTATGGCTTCCTTTTGCTTGGTTCACCAGATTCCCTAATCATCAGTAAAAGCCATAATGTCAAACTTACCCATTCAAGCAAATATATCTATTGCCAATTCCCTATAACATATTGCGCTTTGCGCTTTAGTATATATCAAAATTCGTAAACATGGTTCCCCAGGAAAACTTGTTGGTCCAATAATCTAATGGTCAAGAAGCTAATCGAGCATCTGAAAACTAAGGAAAAACCATACAAGCAAGGTGTAACCTTGTTGGCTACACCACCAGAAAAAGCCATTGATCTCATCACATCTCACAAAATTTGGACAAAAAGGTAATAACTTTATCACCAACACAGAGAGACCCATTGACCCATATTCCTCGATGATCAAATTCACATAACTTAGATCGCAAAATTCACGAACTAAAAATCAAAATTCGATATTGTGTTATTCATGTTCTCCAATAAAAACTCAAAATTCGAACTAACCAAGACCAGGTGGGACACTTGGAGACGAGATTATCGCCGGCGAGTACAAACTCGCTGACGCTGAGTACTCCCTTCTCCTTAAACGCCGAGATCGTACGAGGACCTGTGATCCTCTCAACAGTACCTTTAAATGCTTCATGAAGCTTCTGTGACAGCACCATTATTTTGATCTCGCGATGAATTTATGATCTAATCAATTGTTATATCGAGGACGAATTTATCGTATTGAAGAAGGAATCTAATCGAGGATTCGATTGTGAGCCCTAATCCCAAGACCGTGAAAGAGAGAATTATAGATCCCGTTGAGGAGACGATATGCCTCTTTGTAATATTGTGAGAAATTTCTCGAGTAGACCTCATACTTTCTTAACTTTTAAGTTTTTGCCCCGTACTTCTATTTTTTTTTGTTTTCATTACAGGTTCCTTTTCTTTGACATTTCAAACCAAGGATGATTGTATTCTCAAATTATCTTTCAGGTCCAAATAGTACATGTGATATTTTTCCATCACAAAGGAATCTAATTGCCCTTATTGAAGATACTAAACATTATTATACATGTTTTCACGGCAAGAGCACAATGGAGCCAGATGTTAGCCTATTCTCAAGATCTGCGTGAGCATCAGCCACTCGAGCCAGCGGGTACTTGTGATTCACACGAGCCTTTAAGATGCCGGATGCAACATTGGAAAAAACCTCTCCCGCACATGCCAAGAGCTCATCCCGAGTTTCATTGTAATGCATCATTGAAGGTCTTGTCAAGAAGAGCGACTTTGGAGCAAGATCAGACAATGGAAACGGATCTGGGGATCCCGAGGATTGTCCGAAGCTCACCATGTATCCTCGGCTCTTTAAACATGCTAATGACCCCTGAAAGCCCATAAAAGTTTCACAGTGAGAAATCCGAAAATCCAAAATAGAACATAAACAGTCCGGCTCTTTGTGACATTTACCTTATAGGTATCTTTTCCCACAGAGTCATAAACAACATTGACTCCTTTACCCGATGTAATGTCGTTGACCCGGGAAACAAAATCTTCGTTCTTGTACATAATAACATGGTGGCAACCATCTTCTTTGGCTTGAGCCGCTTTCTCATTGGTTGAAACAGTTCCAATGACAGTAGCTCCAAGTGCATTTGCCCATTGACACAAAAGAGACCCAACTCCACCAGCCGCAGCATGAACAAGGATTATATGCCCAGGTTCGACCTTTCCAAAATAAAAATAAGGCTTGGAGTCATGTACTGAAGAGCCTTTAATGTTGGCAATGGTAGAATAGCATAAATCTATAGTTCTTTAAAAACACGAATTTCGCTTTTGGTCTTCTGCCTATAACTTCATAACCTTTCAAAGAGAAGTTAGAAACAGATTAAATGATAACTAACCTTGAAGCAACGGCGAAGGAGAAACTGTACAGTCATACCCTTGAGCATGATTGATGCTGCAACAATAGGATCAATTGATGAAGGCACAGGAACCACTTTATACGCAGGAAGGATTTGTTCCTCCGCATACGCACCCATTGGATTTCCAGCATAAGCAACAAGATCACCAATCTTTCTGCCAGTCAATCCTGACCCAACAGCTACCACCTCTCCAACAGCTTCCACACCTATGATCAGAAATGACACATTAATTCAGAAAGACAAAGCAAAACTTCCTCTTCCTGTTCTTTTTCTCAATATCTTTTTGTGTTGCAAAAATATGGTTGTAGAGAGAAGTACCTGGTGTGAAGGGCAAAGAAGCTGGCTTGTAAACACCTTTCCTGTAGTAAATATCAATGAAGTTAAGCCCAATGGCTTTATTCTTCACACGTATCTCACCATCCTTTGGTTCCCCTACTTCCACATCTTCCCATTTTAGAACCTTCCAGATAAAAAGAAACCAAAAGTCAATAACCACAATGAACAACTGAGAAATACAGATCAAGCAGAATGCGAGAAACGATCATAAGTTTCTAGAACAAAGATAGCATAATATACTTTCAAAGCAGTGCATTCACACTTCACAGTCCTGGATCGTACAACTAACCAAAACTACGTTTGAAATACAGATCAGTGATTCAGTACATAACCATAAATTTCGACCCAAGCTCGAATCCAAAACCTTTCACCATTACATAAAGCTGAAGCATTTCGATCAGTGTTATGGAACTGAAGCGTATAGATGAATCTCAAATCATTTAAATTCTAATCATAGAAGCATACAGTGATCCAAATCAGACCCAGAAATTCAAAATCGAATCTTTACTCACCTCAGGACCGCCATGCTCGTAAACTCTAATACCTTTCACCATCTTCTTCTCCGGCGATTCCGCGACTGTACACTGAGCTCTTACAGCAACCGCGGTGCTGCGTCTAGACAACGAAAAACTAGAAGATTCAGTAGGAGTGAGTCGAAAGATGAGATTTTTGACGAGATTTCGTGGAGAATTCGAGAACTTTGGGTGATATAGACGACGTGACAGATGTACAGACGCTTGAAGACACGAGTGATGAAGCGTCAACGCTACCATTTTCTATGGCCCCCTCCTCTCTTCTCTGCCTCCTAAATTTATTTTGTTTTCCCAACTTTGTCCTTTAACTTTGTTTAAATTATATTAATACCATGCTAGTTTAGTATATTCATAAATTATACCTTGAACTTTTGGATATGGGGCCATATGGGTAAATCCCAGGCTTAATTCCCAGCAAACAAAAAGTAAATTTCTGTGTTTTCTATATAACTGTTGAGATTAAGGAAGAATTGTTAAGGTATGAGACAATCAAGAACTCATTTAACCACGATCAGTTTTTAAATTTTCGCGGGTGTTGAACATTTTTTACATGGCGGTTTCTTGGATATCACGTTTCTTCGTCATTCTCTTCCAAAACCAATGCTTCTCCCAAAGTCCAGCCACTTGCTCGATCGGAACATTCTTAGTCTCCGGCAAAAAAAGCTGCACTGCCACCGTCATCACCACAACCCACCCTCCATAAAAGAAGAAAATCCCAGCTCGGAACTTACACAACATCGGTGGTACACTTTGAGCCACCGCGAAAGTGAACACAAAACTCACTGCCACCGTCACACTCTGCGCTACCGATCTTATCTCCAACGGAAATATCTCGCTCGGTACAAGCCACCCTAATGGACCCCACGACCATCCAAATCCCGCCACGTAGACACAAACCAAAACCACAACCGCGTAACCGTAACTTTCCTTAATCACCCCGTCGTGAAGCTCAGCTACCATAATGATCACACCGATGATAACTTGTGAAACAAGCATCTGTAACCCTCCGATCAAAAACAGAGTCTTTCTACCGATTCTGTCCACAACAAGCATCGGTAGTAACGTCGAAGCTGTTCCCACGATTCCGGTCACAAGTGTCGACATCAACGAACTGCTTTCTCCAAAACCGACGGTTCTAAACAGAACCGGTGCGTAGAAAGCAACGACGTTTATTCCAGTAACTTGCTGAAAGAAAGGTATCGCTAAAGCCATCACTAACTCAGGTCTATATTTACTCTGAAGCAATTTCACAAATGCGTTTGAGTTTGACTCAGAGCCAGAACTCGCTTCAACGAGATCAGTAAGTTCATCTTGAACATCGTTTGTTCCACGTACACGGCGGAGCATGAGCTCGGTTTTGTGTACATCTCCAGTGGTCTGTATGATACTGTTCGGTGTTTCCGGGAGAAAGATTGAACCAAGCGTGAGTATTGAAGCTGGAATCGCAGCTGTGGCTAATGAGATTCTCCAACCGTAGCTGTGTTTGATCTTTTGAGTTTCGTAGTTGATCACATTTGCAGTTAGAAATCCAATTCCAATGCAGAGCTGGAAACCGTTGCTGATCGCTCCTCTGTATTTTGCTGGCGCCATCTCCGAGAGGTACAGAGGAACCGACTGTAAAAAAAAAAAACATAAACCCTATTAAAATTCTAACCAAATTACAACGAGCAAAAAAAATCAATCTTGTCTTGTGTCACCTGGTTTGCGAATCCAACTCCTACGCCGAGCAAGAGACGTGCAATGAGAAGCATAGCAACGTTTTGAGCAGAGCCGCCGAGAACAGATCCAGCGAGAAAGGCCACACCACCAAGAAATATAGAGGGCTTGCGACCCCAAGAACGAGTCACTGAAGAAGCTAACAGAGAAGCAATGAAACCAGAAACGTATAGAGAAGATGTGAAGGACGTAAGAAGTTGGCTATTGAAAAGACAATAGTGATTATTGTTTCTTCTTCTTCTATCTTCTTCTTCGAGCTTATACACTTTTGGGAAAAAGCGTTCAAGAAATGGTCCCATTGACATCACTCCACCTACGTATAGAACATTACATAGTTCCTCTTGAGTTAGTAATTGTGTTTAGATCTAGCGTAAACTGAAATGTTTTCTGATTTAAAAACACAAATACAGAATTTGAGTTTGAAACAATCAAGATCTACAAGTGTATAAGTATGTAAACCTGAAACACCGATGTCGTAGCCGAAGATGACACCTCCCATGGCAGCCATGACACAAGATGCCACCACAAAAAAAGTTATCTTCCCACCAGATTTTGATTCAGTCATGGCTTCTTTTCTTGCTTCTTCTTCTCCCATGTTCACATAGACAAACACTGAAGCACAATCCAAAGTGATATTCAAGTTATAAATTTGAAGAAATGGCCAGAGAAAACTCGAAAGGTGTTTTCTAGATCGGAGATTTTAGTGTATCTTCTAAAGATAGAGTTACAAACTTGATGGAGTGTTTTGTTTTGATTTGAGTGTGGAATTTTTTTGTCGTTTTTGTTTTAGCTAATGAAGATATCGAGAGTGGGACCTTAAAAGAAAGAACATGTGAAGAAAGATTTTTCTATCGCGTAGACAAGTCAATAGTTTTTTTTTCTTTTCTTTTGTTTGATGTAACATTTTATTTAATTTAATGAAAAATATCTATAAGAAAGAGATGGTATTCTTATTCAACGATTGGATGATAGAGATCTTACGATGAGATCGGACCTACCAAGTTGTTATTATCAAATAGCATATTCCACAAATCGTATTTGATTATATTCTCTAGTATAGGAAGTTCCTCAATATTAAGGGTGATCCCTAATTGTATATAACAACTCTGTGTATATATATTCTGGGGAGAATACACAACTCGCTTCAAGAGAGATTTTCCAAATTACATGGTATCAGAGCAATTTGGCTCTAATCCCTTCTCTCCGTTTCTTTTTTTCTAATTCATTCGCTTCTCTCTGTCTCTGTTTCTCTCTCTTTCTCTCTCCTTCCTCACTTCTCTGTCTTCTTCGCTTAAGCTCCTTTAATGGCGGCGGCAAATCCAGCACCAAATCCAGATCGGATTTATGGAATTACCAATATCAAATCACACATACCTATTGTGCTTGATCTTGATGAAGCTAATTACGATGCGTGGCGAGAACTTTTTCTCATGCACTGTCTCTGCTTCGATGTCCTTGGATACATCGATGGTACCACTCTCCCAGCAAATGCCAATGATGCACTTTGGCAGAAGAGAGATGGGATTGTAAAATTGTGGCTTTATGGTACACTATCACCAAAGCTATTTCTTTCGTCACAGGATCATCTTCTCGTGACATTTGGCTGAGAATCGAAAATCAGTTTCGGAATAACAAAGATGCAAGAGCCATTCGCCTAGATAATGAGCTGCGTACAAAAGAAATTGGAGATATGAAAGTGGCAGATTACTGGAGAGAAATGAAAAGGCTAGCTGACTCTCTTGCTAATGTTGATGCTCCTGTTTAAGATAGAACATTGGTGATGTATGTGTTGAATGGACTAAACGCAAAATTCGACAACATCATCAATGTAATCAAGCATCAACAACCTTTTCCCTCATTTAGTGATACACTAGCAATGCTGGAGGATGAAGAAAATAGGCTACACAAGGCAATCAAATCGAGTCCCACGCATGTTGATCACTCTTCATCTCCAACTATTCTTGCTGTGACGAGCGCTGATTCAGTCAATAACTTTCAACGCTCAGCAAATCAACACCAAAACCAGAACAGAGGGAGAGGCAAGGGTAACAACAAAAACCGTTGGAGAGACCAAAACAACTTCAGCTCACCTCGGCCTCAGTATCCAACAATGCAGTACCCAGTCACAGGCTTCAACAACTGGCATATGCCTTATTAGCCGGCACCACCTTCGATGTGGCCACAACCATGGGGCTATCAACCGCAACAATTGTCACGAACTCCTCCAGGCTCCGGAGTTCTTGGTTCCAGGCCCATATTTTCACCTTCTCACAGCGGCACACAACAGTCAAGCATGGCCAAATGGTTTGAGCCAACGGTTGACTTCGCTCAATCTTTCAACACTATGACTCTGCATGATCCGGCTGATGCCTAGTGGTACATGGACTCGGGTGCAACCTCTCATCTCACGTCAGGTGCAGGTAACAAATTCCAAACTATTTTTAATCCTTGCATCGGAAAATCAGTCATTGTTGGCAATGGAAGTTGCATACCAGTTGCTTCTTCTGGATCCTTAGTGCTTGTCTCTAACCCTCGTCCTCTGTCTCTTCATCATGTCCTTGTAACTCTTGATATCATTAAAAATCTCATTTCCGTTCTTCGATTTACTAAAGATAATTCTTGTTCAATTGAGTTTGATCCTTTTGGTTTCTCTATAAAGGATCTTCACACCAAGTAGACACTACTCCGCAGTGACAACACTGGTGATCTTTATCTTGTTTTCTCTTCATTCAAGAAAACTCAAGCTTCCGCTACTGCTTTCCTCACACAAAGCTCAGACTTATGGCATCGCCGGCTAGCTCATCCTAGCAATGATACACTGCTGATTTTGAATTCTTTCTTAAATTTTCGCTGTAATAAAAAGACACTTTCGTCTTCATGTGAAGCATGTCAGCTTGGTAAACACGTTAAACTTCCTTTTGTTTCTTCAAATTCTGTTGTCTCATCTTCATTTGAAATTGTTCACTCAGACTTATGGACCTCACCAGTTCAAAGCCTTTCGGGAATAAAATATTATGTGTTGTTTCTCGATCAATACTCACATTTTCTTTGGGTATATCCATTACGCAGAAAAAGTGAAGTTTTTACAAAATTTTCTCAGTTCCAAAATTATGTAAGAACTCAATTCAACAAAGATATTCAATCCCTTCAGTGTGATAATGGTGGAGAATATAACAACTCTCAATTTCACGATTTTTTTGCCTCCAAAGGAATAAAGTTTCGTTTTTCGTGCCCCCACATATCGTAGCAGAACGGGCGATCGGAACGCATGATCCGAACAATTAATAATGCGGTTTGAACCCTTCTCTTTCAAGCTAGTCTTCCTTCTTCTTTCTGGGTTGAAGCTTTGAATGCTGCGGTTCATATCCTAAATCTTCTACCATCAACAGCAATTGGTGGTAAAATTCCTTTCTCCGTACTTTTTGATAAAACTCCTTCATATTCTCACCTCCGTGTGTTTGGTTCTCTGTGCTATCCACACTCCAGTCAAGTTCATAAACTTGCAGCAAGATCAACACCATCAGTGTTCCTCGGATATCCCCTACTTCACCGCGGGTATAGGTGTTTTGATCTTAAAACTAGAAAAATCATAATTTCTCGGCATGTCACTTTCGATGAATCTATTTTTCCATACAAATCTCTTGCTCAAAGTTCTGTTTCGTCTTATAATTTTCTTGAAAGTGACACAAAAATTTCACCGATTCTCAAAGAAATACTCACAGCCCTAAATCTGTCTCTTCCACCTCTGGAGCAGCCATCTCTTCCTGCTTTAGTTTCAGCTCCTGTTGAAGTCGTTAATCCTCCACAGCCACAGCGGATGGTAACACGCTCTCAACAAGGGATTCGTAAGCCTAAACAAATTCTCTCTTTAAATGCTGAAATAATTTCATCACTTCCCAAAGGTTATAAACAAGCACTTATGGATCCAAATTGGAATCCTTCAATGACTGAAGAGTCTGATGCTTTTATTAAAACTAACACTTGGAATCTAGTTCCTAAACCTACAGGTATAAATATAGTCAATGCTTTGTGGCTCTACAAACACAAGTGCAATGCTGATGGTTCTTTGGCAAGGTACAAGTCTAGGCTTGTTGCAAATGGGAAGTCCCAAGAACATGGAGTTGATTTTGATGAAACTTTCAGCCCCGTTGTCAAACCAGCAACTATACGAGCTGTCTTGAATTTTGCGGTTGAAAGGGAATGGCCAATCAATCAATTAGATGTGCAGAATGCTTTTCTTCACGGCAACCTCACGGAAACGGTGTACATGCATCAACCTCCGGGATTTGTAAGTAAAGAGCACCCAGATTATGTTTGTCTCTTGAATAAGGCTATTTATGGATTAAAACAGGCACCACGGGCTTGGAATGCGAGGTTTGCATCATATATAACAGCTATAGGGTTCAAACAAAGCAAAAGCAATGCATCACTATTTATCTACCGAAATGGCTCTAATATGGCATATCTACTACTCTATGTGGATGATATCATGATCACAACCTCATCACCAGCGTTTATGAACTCTGTTATTCCATCACTTAAGGGTGAATTTCCTATGTCTGATCTTGGAAAGTTAAGTTTTTTCCTTGGCATTTCTGTAAGGTATAACAACAATGGCCTCTTCTTAAGTCAAGAACAGTATGCTCGAGACATTTTAATTAGAGCTGGGATGCAAGATTGCAAGCCATGTACAACACCGGTCGATCTCAAATCCAAGCTTGCAGCAGAAGTAGGTCCAAAAATCAAAGATCCCATGTTTTATAGGAGTATAGCGGGTGCCTTACAGTATTTAACCTTCACGAGGCCAGACATTTGTTACGCGGTTCAGCAAATATGTTTATTCATGCATGACCCGAGAGAAAGTCATCTTCATGCGCTTCGCCGGGTTTTGAGGTATATAAGAGGCACCAAGGGACAAGGACTGCAGATTAACAAGTCACCTTCTACGAGACTTACGGCTTACTCCGATGCGGACTGGGCTGGCTGTCCAAATACGCGCAGATCAATATCAGGTTACTGCGTTTTCCTAGGAGACACACTTATCTCATGGTCGTCCAAACGACAAGCAACGGTCTCGCGCTCAAGTGCCGAAGCAGAGTATAAAGCTGTGGCCAATGCTGTGTCAAAAACTTGCTGGTTACGAAACCTTTTACGCGATCTCCCCTTTGTCTCAAGCTACACTTATTTTTGTGATAACATTAGTGCAGTTTATCTCTCCACAAATCCAGTTCAGCATCAACGAACAAAGCACATAGAGATAGATATCCATTTCGTTCGAGAAAAGGTCGCCAAAGGAGAAGTACGAGTGTTCCATATTCTGGCATCACACCAATATGCAGACATCTTTACAAAGGGACTTCCTTCGTCGTTATTCAATCAATTCAAAGCCAGTCTTGGCGTCATGTCACAACCGACGGTCAGACTGCGGGAGGGTATTATCAAATAGCATATTCCACAAATCGCATTTGATTATATTCTCTAGTATAGGAAGTTCCTCATATCAAGGGTGATCCCTAATTGTATGTAACAACTCTTTGTATATATATTTTTGGGAGAATACATAACTCGCTTCAAGAGAGATTTTCCAAATTACAGTTGTAAGTTTTGATTGTTTAATTACATAATTGAAATTGTGTTTTAGAAATTTGTTATGTAAAAAACTATCAATTTTGCTGCTATGTGGAATGTTGGTAGATTAGCTACGTACCATCTATTATGTACACAATAATCCAAAAGTAAATTTATGAATGTACATATTTCTTTTCATTTTACAATTAATTTTGATAAATGTAAGTTTATGGTATAGATAGACCTATTTCTTTTAATTATTTTTTTACCGTATAGGCTAAAAATCAAACATTTAGGGGATAAGCTGTTAAATTAGAAGCTTAGAGCATCTTTAATGGAGGTTCTAGAAGGGTTTTTAGAAGAGGTTTTTAAGATTTAAAAAATATAAATTTTATTGGTAAACGTATTTTAAAAGCCCTTTTTAAAAACTGGTTCTTAAATAAGAGATTTTACAATCAATCTTTTAATTTTAAGAACCCCTCCACTTCGATTTATATAAAATTTATAATAAAATATTGGTAAGAATCTCTTATTTTATAGATACCATGATACCATGGAGGTCGATACAATACACTCAATCAATCTTTTCACAACCCTTTTACCATGTATTGGGGGAACCGAGTCTTAGAGTGAAGTAAGATTGATTGGTTGTATTTCGAGAGGCGTTGATAGTAGAATTGGCCTTTTTATTTTTAAAATGGAATACAAATTCAGATTTATAAAACTTACAAATTAAAAAATGGGAGAAGAGAATTCTGGACTCGAGATGGAAGAGGTGAGAGGGTTTTTTGAGAGAGAAAGTCTATGCGTGTGTTTGGAAGAGCTGCACGATACTTCTTATATAGAAGTTTACATGTGCATTTAAAAATTTAAATTATTTAGTCTTTTTGAATGATAGCTTCATCTTTTGCTTTTGTGGTTTCTGATGGTGGTAGCCTCGAGATGCTCCTTGTCGTCTGCTTTTCGTAGTGAATTTAGACGGATTTGTCTTCTGCTTTTTGTAGTGGGTCTTTT
>CM051391.1:3651658-3676658 GCA_028015245.1 Cardamine occulta | reverse complement strand
GTCGCTGATAACTTTGATGACAATTTTGATGGATTTGTCTTTTGCTTTTGTAGTTGAAACCGGATTTGTGGCCGACCTATTCTGTGGTTGATTGCGGATTTTGCGGAGTCGGTTTTGAAGTAGTATTCGGATTTCGATGTTTGATGTTGCCCTTGTACTCTGTTGTTTGGACTTGTTTTTAGAGAGATGTTTGTACATCTTTTATGCTTTTTAGCAAAGCATCAGCTATAAACGGATTTGATTATTCTTTACCGAAGTCGTTTGCTTCGGAATAGCCTTAACTTATCAGGTGTTAAGATGACCTCTTCTTTTAATTTTTTTTTTTAAGTATAAAACAAGAAATATATTACAACTGATTTGTGGGGGATTATAAACATTCCTCCCCTTAATTACATATTAACATTACACAGCTTTTTTTTTTTTTTTTTTTTTTTTTACAAATCGTCTTCGTCTATTTTGGGTTCGCTTCAGGATGCTTGGGAGCTCTGTGTTGATATCATTGGTAGAAATTGCATCGAGATTTATTTGATTTCTTCTTCTGACTTTGCAGCTGCTAACATAGACAGCATTTTTGATTTTTGGGATGGAAGAGAGTCATTTCTGGTGTTTGGATTAATTTTTGTGGAGTTGATGGATTAAGAGTTTTGGAATTTTGTGATCGAATCCATTCAGGGATATTTGAAGGATATAAATTCGAGGGGATCCTGTATTTATCCCACCATTTTATTTTAAATCTTCGTCTGATAATGGGTATTATATCATCCGAAAATTTAAAAGTCCATGAGAAAACCCAAGGTAAATGGAATTTGGAATGAAAGAGGGCCAAGGCGGGAAATCTTTTTTCATCTTCAGATGGTATGAAACTGGTTTTAAAGATTTGGAAGGATTTATTTATCTGGGGTTTGAAAATATTTATGACAGAACCAAAGTTGTTCCACCATTGATTAAACCAAAGAGGAGATTTGGATAGGTTACATGTGGTGTCGAAAAAGATCAACCACGTGTGTTTGTGTTTAGGGGATTGAATCAGGAAAGCATTGTACCAAGCTTGGCAATAATCCCAGTAATTGAATGGGACATTGTAACAAGAGAGATTTGAACAATTTTCTGGAAACTCTATATTATCATTGAGATCATAATCCCAATCTCTTGGGGAAATGATATCATGAATTTTAAAAGTAGAATAAGCAGGAGCCGTGTGACTTTCATCCAAAAAGTTATGTTTGAAAGTAAACGATCCTGTGATTTCTAAAATTGTTTGGTAAAATAATACAGTTTTTTCAGAACTGTATGGTTTGAAAAACTGATTTTTCCCAAAAAGCTTTTCGATCGTGAAATATGGATCATTTTCAACAAAAAAGTCTTTCTCTATTGTAATTACATTTTGATAAGTCGGTTCTTCAAAATGTTCCGAAGGAGGATTTTGTGAAAATTCCTTTAAACCAATATGTGAATTGTTTAAAAGTTTTGAAATTTGTTTTGAAGCCTGGTTTTGTTTTGAAATCATTCCTAAGGTGGCTTCAGGTATTTCAGAAATTGCAAGAGAAGAGGGTGGTTTCGAAGAACTACCTTTCTCTTGTTTTGAAAAACTCTTTTCGAAAGCTTGTTGTAAGGACCGTATTTGTTCCAAGATTTCTTCAGGGGTTTGAAGAGTTTTTTGTTCTTTTTCTGGTTTCTTTTTTGTAATTGTGATCCAGGGTTGTGTTTCGGGTTCTGTCTTTGGTTTGGAAATGTTTGGAGTTGGTGATTTATCTTGGTTTGGGCCTGAAGCAGGTTTTTTCCCTCATCAACCGCCTTTGGTGGCATCATACCTGTTTTGGAGAAAATCTCGAGTCAGAAATCTGGAACAAAATTTGTATCTCCTTTAATATATTCTATATCGAAATCAAAAATACTTAGTAAAGCTCGCCATCGTGCAAAAATCTGTTTTGATGCTAGATTTTTAACATCTTTTTGTAAAACGTCTTTAGCACTTTTGCAATCAATTCTTAATAAAAAATTTTGATTTAAAAGATCACTTTGAAATTTTTGTATACATAAGACTATACTTAGTATTTCCTTTTTAATGGTCGAATAATTTTTTTGAGTTTCATTCCAATGAGATGAAGTAAATTGGATTATATTTTCACGACCATTTGTTTCTTTTTGTTTTAGAATGCCCCCGTATCCCAGATCAGAGGCGTTTGTTTCCACAATTTTTCCCAAATTTGGATCCGCTATATGCAGGCATGGGATTTCTAAGACTTGTTTTTTAATTCATTGGACTACAGCGGTATGCTCTTCTGTCCAAGGGGTTGGGTTTTTCTTCAGACGATCATGAAGAGGTCTAGCTAATCTATTGATATTTGGACAAAAATCTAGAACATAATTAAGGCTTTCTAGGAACCTTTGTAACTGGGTTTTATCTAAGATTTTATCAAGAAATTTATTTACAAATTCTAACGATCTTTCTATTGGTTTTATCATGCCTTTTGAAACGTAATGACCAAGAAATCTTATTCTAGTTTGGAATAAAGACATCTTTGTTTTGGAAAGAACAAGTCCATTTTTGCGTGCAACATAGTAAAATGTTTTTAGATGTTTGAAATGTTCGTCAATCGAGTTTGAAAATATAAGTATATCGTCAATATATACGATACAAAATTTAGAATAATCTGAAAATATATCATTCATTATTCTTTGAAATTCCGAAGGTGCATTTTTTAAACCGAAAGGCATTACGTTCCATTGGTATTGTCCAAAAGGAACAGTAAATGTTGTTTTATAACGATCATTTTCGGATATTTGGATTTGCCAAAATCCTGATTTTAGATCGAATTTTGAAAATATGTGTGCGGAATGAAGTTTTTGAAGGAGGTCTATTTTATTTGGTATTGGATATCTAATCCATTTTAATGCCGTGTTTAAAGGTTTATAATTTATCACAAGTCTTGGAGTTCCTCTTTCTATTTCAGAATTTTTATTCACATAGAAAGCTGCACAAGACCATGGAGATCTTGATTTTGATATTAAATTTTTGTTTAAAAGTTCTAAAATTTCTTTTTTACAATGGCTTTCTAAATCAGAGTTCATTTGTATTGGGCGAGCTTTTGTAGGAATTTCTTTTTCATCAAATTTTTCTTCATACGGTAGATCAACTATGTGTTATTTTCTATCTCAGAAGGCTGTTGGTAAGTCGGAGCATAGTTGTTCTTCGAAAAGTTTATTTAGTTTTGAAATTTTTTCTTTTGTAATTGAAATTTCTAGTGATTCCTTTGTCTTTTCAACAAGAAATTCTGTTTGCAAGTTTTCTAAGTGGAATTTTTTGCTATTTATTAGAGAATTTATAGAATTTTCTTGTATTAAGCAAGCTTTTATTAAGTTTAGGCTTCTCTTTTTTGGAGTTTCCATGAATTCGAAGGATAATTTTTTATCTTGAGTTTCGAAGGAGATTGAATCTTCGTTAACTTTGTAAGGTGTTATTAAGCTTATAAATGGCGTTCCGAGAATGATATTTTGGTATATATCATCTGTGAGGACAAAAGCAGTTTTGAAAAGAACATTATCTTTTAATATCGAAGCTTCTTTTTGACGTTATACTAAGTTTTGAGTTGTTTGCTGCTGAGAGTTTTTCATTTGTTTTATGGTGGAAACATCTTGGTACAAGACCTGTTTTTATGCAATTTAGGTCTGCACCCGTATCAAAAAGTGCAATTGTATCTAGTTTATAGTTTTCTGAGAAAACAAGTGTAATTTTTATTTTATATTTTTGGGAGGTGATTTCTCTTAGTACAAAGAGGAAATCATTTGGCATAGTGTTTAGAGATTGTATTTGTTCTACTATCTCATCTTCTATGTTTTCTGGGTAATTATTTTCATGTTCCTCCGAACTGGAGTCATCATGTTTAGAAGCTAATATTGAATGAAAATACTCGAAATCGGTTTTTTGTTTTTCTTTTAGATGTTTAAGCTCATTTTTTACATCTTTGATTTCAATTTGAAGTGATTGGAGAGTCGTTTTGGAAGTGTTTTTTCTTCCTAGGTTGAGGATATTTGTCAGGTTATATGATGAGTTTGTATTTGACGGATACTTGGGTTTTGTAGGATTTTCTGTTTTTTGACTTCCATCTACTGATGAAATAATTGTTTCCAGAAGTTTTTGTTTTACTTGGGGGTCTGAGATTGAATTCAAGATTTCTAGTTGGAATTCTTGATCTTTTGTAAGGACTTGAATTTTCTTATTATCTGAGTCCGAGCTGGATGATGAATCATTTAGTTCATCAACTTGCAAGGCCTCTTCAGAAGAGGGCTCAGAATCGTAATCACTAGATGATGTAGAGTATTCTAGAAAAAGATTTGATATTTTGTCTGTGATTTCTTCTCCAAGATCGAGTTCTTGGATTTTCTTATTTAAGTGATTTGAAGTGTGTCCTTTCTTATTGCATTTATAACATGTTAGATTTTTATAAAAAGGTTTGCTTTGGGATTCTTGTGGTTTAAATTTTTTTCGAGATTTATTCCAGGGTTCTCTCTTCGAGGTTTATTCCAGAAATTTTCTCGTGGCCTATAATTTTTAAAGTTTTCTGTAGATTTTGATTTTTTGGAATAGTATGCTGGTTTACAATTTCCTGCACATGGCTTTTTTATTGGTAGGATCTATTTCAAATTGTTTGCAAAAGACCCTAACTCTATTTTTTGTTCTTTTAAGTTCCCATTTGAGTTGTTTTTGGAGTTTTAATCTTGATAGATCTTAAGACCTTCTTGTTGGACAAGACTAACTAATTCACCATAAGTGAAATCGCCATAATCTATTATTTGGATACCACTAGATTCTCTAATTTTTGTTCGACCTTTTCTCCTAAGAGTGTTGGTAGTCCAGAAGAAATTTTTCTTTCCGAAGGGTTGATTTGAATCTTGCGAAATAGGACTCTAGTGAGGAATGTGTTTTTATACCATTGGAAATCACTTAATTTTTTACATTTAAGATTTAAGAGGAGTTCAGCGTTTTTGTCTCTCGAGGACTGAAGGATCTCCTATGAAATGAAGGGTTATAGCCAAGACTAGGGTTGCTACCGCATTTTGTTGTGTGTTTCCAAAATTATCTATAATTGGCATTCCTTCTTCATCTATTTTTATAGCATCAAGAATTTCTTCTCGTTGCTTTGGTTATTAAGATAGTTATACCACCATTCTTTAAGCTGTCCTGAAAAGCCAGCTATAAGGAGTTCCGCTACGGTTTTATCTTCATTACCTATTTGTGTTCTATAGGCATTTGCAGCCATTGTCATTTTTTGGAGAAAATTTAAAATGTTATATTCAGATATTCCATCTAGATTTCAGTCATAGACTGAAGAAGAGTTAAACCTAGATTGTTCGATTGGCTGAATTTGTCCTAGGTCTGGTGCCGTTATTATATGGTTTTCATGATTGTTCCTCCAATCAAGACGGTTTATTCTATTGTTTGAAAATTGTTTTGTGGTTTTATCAGAATCTGATTCATGACATAGAGTATTTATTTGAATATTTGAACTTTGTGTTTCGAGATTTCTAGGATTTCTTTGGGCTTTAGAAGTTGGGGTATCAGGGACATCGTAAGCTTGATGTTTACTATTTTCCCCTATTTCTATGTTGCTTAGTTGGGTTTGAAGAGCGCGTATGAATTCAATATTCGTGTTTTGGCAAGTTTTAACACTATTATCTGAAATTTGAAATGGTTTGAAAATTGGAAGTTTTAGTTTTTTATTAGATGGAGTTTCATTTGGGTGATCTGTTTGTTTTAGAATTGTTTTTTCAATCCTATCAAGTTGTTTACTTATTGTGCCAAGATTAGTATTTGAAAAATTGTTTTGAAGGATGATATTTTTGACATTCGTCTTATCATCTTCCTGAGGGATTTTAAAAGGGATTGTTTCGATTGGTTTACCCAATAATTCAAGCTTTATTCCTTGTTGAGGGGGATGATTTGAACAAATTATTTTACCATTAGTAAGTGTTTCCCACTCACAACCCTTGTTTCGGTTGGTAATAGGATTTGCGGTTTTTGAAAAAGGATAATAAATTTTATTTTCTTTTGTATAATCTTCAAACCAATTGAAAAATAAAATTTGAACTCTGTTTTTATTAAGGTATTCATAATATTCTTCTTGTATTTCCCTTCTGATTTTTGAGAATCCTTTAAAAAACTAATTTCTTTTTTGTAAGTTATTTTTTGAATAGAATTCTTCTCGTAAGAATTTTTTATTTATTTGAAAATCTTTTTCTAAAGTATTTAGTTCATTAGCCATATCAGTGAAAGATGAAAATGTTGGGCTAGTTGGTTCAGATTTCGTGACAAATTTATTTTGTTCAAGACTATTTCTTGACGTATAAACAGGTTTTGGAATATGTGTTCGAAAATCAACATTTCTCAAGATTGAATTTGGAAATCAGAAGTTGAGAAACGTGGTTGGTATCTAGTTTCTTGAATCGGATAACCACGACCTGTTGGTATCAGAGCCCATGAATCAGAGCCTGGTGGTGATAGTATTTTAATGGTACTAATGAAAATCAAAATGTTTTAGAACTCAATCAAAATGTTTAATTATCCATTTACTCTTTTTCAAGAAGTATATATTATGACCTTATGGTCATACGTTTTGTGTTTTACTATACTATCTGCATATATTATGATTAACCTTATTATATTTTTCTATGAAATATACGATTTCTTAAAAAGTTGAACAAGATTTAAATTTGTAACTTCCTTAATTACAAACTTATCATCACTTCCTTTTGAGTTATGAAAGCTTAGTCCTCCTGAGTGTTTTCGCCAGTCTCGTGTCTAGGAAGTACGTTCCGTGAAGTGTAGGACAATTGAACCTAGAATTAAGTCTGGATTGTAGGGAGTCTGAATCTTTTAAAAACCCATTAGAATTTCATGATGAGTTCGTATTTTAGGAATTCGCTAGATAGATCTGAATCATCTTCATCTAGGAATAGATTTTCAAAAGAATCTAAAAAAGTTATAAATAGTCATAAAACTACCATAGATGACTTTCAAGGTTCAATTGACAATTGGGAAATCCCAAGAGTGCATAGAGATCAAATTTATCAAATCTCACGAATGAATTTTTTAAAAACAAAATTTTCAATTAAAACAGAAGAACGTGACATACAATTAACTAAACCTTTTGAAACAATTCATTTGTTTTCACAAAACGCTTTACAAAGACATAGAGAAAAGAATTTCAAATATATACATATTGGCTTAGTCCAAGTCGGTATAAAACCACTTTCAAAAGAAGGTCTTAATACTTCAATTTTAGCTATCTTGAGGGATACTAGGTTCAAATTATTTGAGGACTCTTTGCTCAGTTCTATAGAGTCAAGCCTTTGTGCTGGTCCAATATCATTTGATTGTTATCCAAATTTCACCGTTTCTTTAAATGATAAAAATATTCTAAAATCTCTGGTTTTACAAGTTAAAACACATAACTATGAAATGATCGAAGGATCTATTCCAATTGCTTTGGTTTTTAGATTACATTATAAAGCCATGACAAGTGTTTTTTCTTCAAAAGTAAAAATATCGAGTAAAAAGGGTGAAACCCTCTTACTCCAAACCGATCTTTCAAAATCAAACTCTGTTATTCCGAGATCAATTCAATGGAAAGATGTAAACCTTCCAGATGAATGGATCCTTGAAGGAGTAACCCATCCAAAACCTCAGAACCCTGTAGAACCAATAGAGCCAAATACACGTTTAAAAAGTATTGAACAATCTGATGACGGAAAAGTAAAGCTTTCCTTCATTAGACATAATGATAAAAAAAACTGAAGATGATTTAGCATATGAATCCTCTTCAAATATGGATACAATAGACTTAGGAAGAGTCTCCCAAATAGGTCGTGGTTATCCGATTCAAGAATCTAGATACCAACCACGTTTCTCAACTTCTAATATTTCAAATTCAATCTTGAGAAATGTTGATTTTCGAACACAGATTCCAAAACATGTTTATACGTCAAGAAATAGTCTTGAACAAAATGAATTTGTCACGAAATCTGAACCAACTAGCCCAACATTTTCAGCTTTCACTGATATGGCTAATGAACTAAATACTTTAGAAAAAGATTTTCAGATAAATAAAAAATTCTTACGAGAAAAATTCTATTCAAAAAATAACTTATAAAAAAGAAATTGGTTTTTTAAAGGATTCTCAAAAATCAGAAGGGAAATACAAGAAGAATATTATGAATACCTTAATAAAAACAGAGTTCAAATTTTATTTTTCAATTGGTTTGAAGATTATACAAAAGAAAATAAAATTTATTATCCTTTTTCAAAAACCGCAAATCCTATTACCAACCGAAACAAGGGTTGTGAGTGGGAAACACTTACTAATGGTAAAATAATTCGTTCAAATCATCCCCCTCAACAAGGAATAAAGCTTGAATTATTGGGTAAACCAATCGAAACAATCCCTTTTAAAATCCCTCAGGAAGATGATAAGACGAATGTCAAAAATATCATCCTTCAAAACAATTTCTCAAATACTAATCTTGGCACAATAAGTAAACAACTTGATAGGATTGAAAAAACAATTCTAAAACAAACAGATCACCCAAATAAAACTCCATCTAATAAAAAACTAAAACTTCCAATTTTCAAACCATTTCAAATTTCAGATAATAGTGTTAAAACTTGCCAAAACACGAATATTGAATTCATACGCGCTCTTCAAAGCCAACTAAGCAACATAGAAATATGGGAAAATAGTAAACATCAAGCTTACGATGTCCCCGATACCCCAACTCCTAAAGCCCAAAGAAATCTTAGAAATCTCGAAACACAAAGTTCAAATATTCAAATAAATACTCTTTGTCATGAATCAGATTCTGATAAAACCACAAAACAATTTTCAAACAATAGAATAAACCGTCTTGATTGGAGGAACAATCATGAAAACCAAATAATAACGGCACCAGACCTAGGACAAATTCAGCCAATCGAACAATCTAGGTTTAACTCTTCTTCAGTCTATGACTGAAATCTAGATGGAATATCTGAATATAACATTTTAAATTTTCTCCAAAAAATGACAATGGCTGCAAATGCCTATAGAACACAAATAGGTAATGAAGATAAAACCGTAGCGGAACTCCTTATAGCTGGCTTTTCAGGACAGCTTAAAGAATGGTGGGATAACTATCTTAATAACCAGCAACGAGAAGAAATTCTTGATGCTATAAAAATAGATGAAGAAGGAATGCCAATTATAGATAATTTTGGAAACACACAACAAAATGCGGTAGCAACCCTAGTCTTGGCTATAACCCTTCATTTCATAGGAGATCCTTCAGTCCTCAGAGACAAAAACGCTGAACTCCTCTTAAATCTTAAATGTAAAAAATTAAGTGATTTCCAATGGTATAAAAACACATTCCTCACTAGAGTCCTATTTCGGCAAGATTCAAATCAACCCTTCTGGAAAGAAAAATTTCTTGCTGGACTACCAACACTCTTAGGAGAAAAGGTCAGAACAAAAATTAGAGAATCTAGTGGTATCCAAATAATAGATTATGACGATTTCACTTATGGTGAATTAGTTAGTCTTGTCCAACAAGAAGGTCTTAAGATCTATCAAGATTAAAACTCCAAAAACAACTCAAATGGGAACTTAAAAGAACAAAAATAGAGTTAGGGTCTTTTTGCAAACAATTTGAAATAGATCCTACCAATAAAAAGCCATGTGCAGGAAATTGTAAACCAGCATACTATTCCAAAAAATCAAAATCTACAGAAAACTTTAAAAATTATAGGCCACGAGAAAATTTCTGGAATAAACCTCGAAGAGAGAACCCCTGGAATAAATCTCGAAAAAAATTTAAACCACAAGAATCCCAAAGCAAACCTTTTTATAAAAATCTAACATGTTATAAATGCAATAAGAAAGGACACACTTCGAAATACTGTCGCTTAAATAAGAAAATCCAAGAACTCGATCTTGGAGAAGAAATCACAGACAAAATATCAAATCTTTTTCTAGAATACTCTACATCATCTAGTGATTACGATTCTGAGCCCTCTTCTGAAGAGGCCTTGCAAGTTGATGAACTAAATGATTCATCATCCAGCTCGGACTCAGATAATAAGAAAATTCAAGTCCTTACAAAAGATCAAGAATTCCAACTAGAAATCTTGAATTCAATCTCAGACCCCCAAGTAAAACAAAAACTTCTGGAAACAATTATTTCATCAGTAGATGGAAGTCAAAAAACAGAAAATCCTACAAAACCCAAGTATCCGTCAAATACAAACTCATCATATAACCTTGACAAATATCCTCAACCTAGGAAGAAAAAACACTTCCAAAACGACTCTCCAATCACTTCAAATTGAAATCAAAGATGTAAAAAATGAGCTTAAACATCTAAAAGAAAAACAAAAAACCGATTTCGAGTATTTTCATTCAATATTAGCTTCTAAACATGATGACTCCAGTTCGGAGGAACATGAAAATAATTACCCAGAAAACATAGAAGATGAGATAGTAGAACAAATACAATCTCTAAACACTATGCCAAATGATTTCCTCTTTGTACTAAGAGAAATCACCTCCCAAAAATATAAAATAAAAATTACACTTGTTTTCTCAGAAAACTATAAACTAGATACAATTGCACTTTTTGATACGGGTGCAGACCTAAATTGCATAAAAACAGGTCTTGTACCAAGATGTTTCCACCATAAAACAAATGAAAAACTCTCAGCAGCAAACAACTCAAAACTTAGTATAACGTCAAAAACAGAAGCTTCAGTATTAAAAGATAATGTTCTTTTCAAAACTGCTTTTGTCCTCATAGATGATATATACCAAAATATCATTCTCGGCATGCCATTTATAAGTTTAATAACACCTTACAAAGTTAACGAAGATTCAATCTCCTTCGAAACTCAAGATAAAAAATTATCCTTCGAATTCATGGAAACTCCAAAAAAGAGAAGCCTAAACTTAATAAAAGCTTGCTTAATACAAGAAAATTCTATAAATTCTCTAATAAATAGCAAAAAATTCCACTTAGAAAACTTGCAAACAGAATTTCTTGTTGAAAAGACAAAGGAATCACTAGAAATTTCAATTACAAAAGAAAAAATTTCAAAACTAAATAAACTTTTCGAAGAACAACTATGCTCCGACTTACCAACAGCCTTCTGGGATAGAAAATAACACATAGTTGATCTACCGTATGAAGAAAAATTTGATGAAAAAGAAATTCCTACAAAAGCTCGCCCAATACAAATGAACTCTGATTTAGAAAGCCATTGTAAAAAAGAAATTTCAGAACTTTTAAACAAAAATTTAATATCAAAATCAAGATCTCCATGGTCTTGTGCAGCTTTCTATGTGAATAAAAATTCTGAAATAGAAAGAGGAACTCCAAGACTTGTGATAAATTATAAACCTTTAAACACGGCATTAAAATGGATTAGATATCCAATACCAAATAAAAAAGACCTCCTTCAAAAACTTCATTCCGCACACATATTTTTAAAATTCGATCTAAAATCAGGATTTTGGCAAATCCAAATATCCGAAAATGATCGTTATAAAACAGCATTTACTGTTCCTTTTGGACAATACCAATGGAACGTAATGCCTTTCGGTTTAAAAAATGCACCTTCGGAATTTCAAAGAATAATGAATGATATATTTTCAGATTATTCTAAATTTTGTATCGTATATATTGACGATATACTTATATTTTCAAACTCGATTGACGAACATTTCAAACATCTAAAAACATTTTACTATGTTGCACGCAAAAATGGACTTGTTCTTTCCAAAAACAAAGATGTCTTTATTCCAAACTAGAATAAGATTTCTTGGTCATTACGTTTCAAAAGGCATGATAAAACCAATAGAAAGATCGTTAGAATTTGTAAATAAATTTCCTGATAAAATCTTAGATAAAACCCAGTTACAAAGGTTCCTAGAAAACCTTAATTATGTTCTAGATTTTTGTCCAAATATCAATAGATTAGCTAGACCTCTTCATTATCGTCTGAAGAAAAACCCAACCCCTTGGACAGAAGAGCATACCGCTGTAGTCCAATGAATTAAAAAACAAGTCTTAGAAATCCCATGCCTGCATATAGCGGATCCAAATTTGGGAAAAATTGTGGAAACAAACGCCTCGATCCCGGGATACGGGGCATTCTAAAACAAAAAGAAACAAATGGTCGTGAAAATATAATCCAATTTACTTCATCTCATTGGAATGAAACTCAAAAAAATTATTCGACCATTAAAAAGGAAATACTAAGTATAGTCTTATGTATACAAAAATTTCAAAGTGATCTTTTAAATCAAAATTTTTTATTAAGAATTGATTGCAAAAGTGCTAAAGACGTTTTACAAAAAGATGTTAAAAATCTAGCATCAAAACAGATTTTTGCACGATGGCAGACTTTACTAAGTATTTTTGATTTCGATATAGAATATATTAAAGGAGATACAAATTTTGTTCCAGATTTCCTGAATCGAGAATTTCTCCAAAACAGGTATGATGCCACCAAAGACGGTTGACAGGGGAAAAAATTCTGCTTCAGGCCCAAACCAAGATAAATCACCAACTCCAAACATTTCCAAACCAAAGACAGAACCCGAAACACAACCCTGGATCACAATTACAAAAAAGAAACCAGAAAAAGAACAAAAAACTCTTCAAACCCCTGAAGAAATCTTGGAACAAATACGGTCCTTACAACAAGCTTTCGAAAAGAGTTTTTCAAAACAAGAGAAAGGTAGTTCTTCGAAACCACCCTCTTCTCTTGCAATTTCTGAAATACATGAAGCCACCTTAGGAATGATTTCAAAACAAAACCAGGCTTCAAAACAAATTTCAAAACTTTTAAACAATTCACAAATTGTTTTAAAGGAATTTTCACAAAATCCTCCTTCGGAATATTTTGAAGAACCGACTTATCAAAATGTAATTACAATAGAGAAAGACTTTTTTTGTTGAAAATGATCCATATTTCACGATCGAAAAGCTTTTTGGGAAAAATTAGTTTTTCAAACCATACAGTTCTGAAAAAACTGTATTATTTTACCAAACAATTTTAGAAATCACAGGATCGTTTACTTTCAAACATAACTTTTTGGATGAAAGTCACACGGCTCCTGCTTATTCTACTTTTAAAATTCATGATATCATTTCCCCAAGAGATTGGGATTATGATCTCAATGATAATATAGAGTTTCCAGAAAATTGTTCAAATCTCTCTTGTTACAATGTCCCATTCAATTACTGGGATTATTGTCAAGCTTGGTACAATGCTTTCCTGATTCAATCCCCTAAACACAAACACACGTGGTTGATCTTTTTCGACACCACATGTAACCTATCCAAATCTCCTCTTTGGTTTAATCAATGGTGGAACAACTTTGGTTCTGTCATAAATATTTTCAAACCCCAGATAAATAAATCCTTCCAAATCTTTAAAACCAGTTTCATACCATCTGAAGATGAAAAAAGATTTCCCGCCTTGGCCCTCTTTCATTCCAAATTCCATTTACCTTGGGTTTTCTCATGGACTTTTGAATTTTCGGATGATATAATACCCATTATCAGACGAAGATTTAAAATAAAATGGTGGGATAAATACAGGATCCCCTCGAATTTATATCCTTCAAATATCCCTGAATGGATTCGATCACAAAATTCCAAAACTCTTAATCCATCAACTCCACAAAAATTAATCCAAACACCAGAAATGACTCTCTTCCTAGCCCAAAAATCAAAAATGCTGTCTATGTTAGCAGCTGCAAAGTCAGAAGAAGAAATCAAATAAATCTCGATGCAATTTCTACCAATGATATCAACACAGAGCTCCCAAGTATCCTGAAGCGAATCCGAAATAGACGAAGACGATTTGTAAAAAAAAAAAAAAAAAAAAAAAAGCTGTGTAATGTTAATATGTAATTAAGGGGAGGAATGTTTATAATCCCCCACAAATCAGTTGTAATATATTTCTTGTTTTATACTTAAAAAAAAAAAAAAAAAAAAAGGTCATCTTAACACCTGATAAGTTAAGGCTATTCCGAAGCAAACGGCTTCGGTAAAGAATAATCAAATCCGTTTATAGCTGATGTTTTGCTAAAAAGCATAAAAGATGTACAAACATCTCTCTAAAAACAAGTCCAAACAACAGAGTACAAGGGCAACATCAAACATCGAAATCCGAATACTACTTCAAAACCGACTCCGCAAAATCCGCAATCAACCACAGAATAGGTCGGCCACAAATCCGGTTTCAACTACAAAAGCAAAAGACAAATCCATCAAAATTGTCATCAAAGTTATCAGCGACAAAAGACTCACTACAAAAAGCAGAAGACAAATCCGTCTAAATCCACTACGAAAAGCAGACGACAAGGAGCATCTCGAGCCTACCACCATCAGAAACCACAAAAGCAAAAGATGAAGCTATCATTCAAAAAGACTAAATAATTTAAATTTTTAAATGCACATATAAACTTCTATATAAGAAGTATCGTGCAGTTCTTCCAAACACACGCATAGACTTTCTCTCTCAAATAAGAATCTTTTATTTTATAGATTCTTACCATTAAAAATGCTCTTAGGTCTCAAATTGAGATAATAAAAGAAAAGAAAGAAAAAGTCAATAATTTTAAGTCTAACAAAAGTTAAGAAGAAAACCGGTTACACGTGGCACCTAGAGAACATTTGTTACGGTCACGAGCCTGTGACGGAGAATATCTGTATTTGCAAAGAAAATCAAAAGCTATTCAAAATTCAAAGCCGGCTTTATTTTTCATTTTTCATTTTCAAACGGAGCAATATTATTTGTTTTTCTTTGCTCCAGGGGGAAATTAAAAAGGTAGAACCTTTTCTTCTCCTGGAGCGATCAATTCCTCTTTTCATCATATCGCTGACTCTCGTCGTCGTCTTTGATCTTATTGAGGAATTGGGTTTAGTTCGATTCGATCGTCTACTATCTCAAAAGTTTCTGGGGGGATTTATAAAAGGTTTGATGATCGGATTGCTTTGTTCAATTGGTTTTCGTTTGATTGATTGGTTAGGGTTTTGTGTTCCTTTAAATTTTTCTTATCTCCTTTTGCAGTTAAAGACTTGTTCTTCTTTTTTTTTTTTTTCTTTCTCAAGAAATTCATTTCATAGTTGATGATGATAACCAAGGTTTGCGAGGTTCCGAATGAGTTGTTAGGTTTGATTTGCTGTGATGTCGACGATTAGTTTCTTCTGTAAAAATTGTATGTGATTGGATTGAAGCTGATGCTTTGAGATGAAATATACCTTATGAAATTGATTACAATTATGAGTTTGTGTCAGAACTCAGAACCCAAAGAATCTAACATCATCTACTAAGTATTTATCTTATCAACTTGTTTCGTAATGCAAATAGGTTTCCACTGAGTTGTTTGAAGTGGTTGGTATTGGAAAATGCCTTCTCTCATATCACAACAATGGCAGGAGAGGACTAGTGGATTCTTTTCTTCATCAGGTTTGATCATGTCAATTCTAACTTTTTTTGTTCTGTCTCTTTGTGTGCGTTTGTGGTGGAAAGCTTACTATGGTTTTGACTGAATTAGGAACGAAGCTTAGGGAAGCAGGGCAATCGGCTGGTAGTTTTGTTGGGGAAGTTGCTAAGGATGCGAAAGTGAATGTTGCTGACGTTGCAGAGAGAGTTGGATCGTTGTTTAAAAGCCGGTGGGCAATTCTTCAGCAGCCTTCAACTAGACACGCTGTTCAAGAACACCTTATAACAGCTGCTGCCACAACCGGGACATTGGTCAGGAAGGGTATAACTGAGACAAAGGAAAAAGTTGCCGTTGGAAAGACCAAAGTGGAAGAGGTATTTAGGCATTTAGCTTCTTGAACTTACTCGTAAAGAATGTTTGTCGTCTCATTTTCTAACTTATGACTACTAAATTCTTTGATCTTTGTTTTCTCTTTAGGCGGCAAAAAAGACTGCACAAAAGAGCAAGACCATATTGACAGATATCGAAAGGTGGCAGAAGGTATATAAGCCTTACATTGAATCTAGCCGTTGATTTGAGTTTGGTCCCTAATATCTGTTCTTTATATTTCTACAGGGAGTTGCCAGCTCAGATGGTAAGATAATTGCGATTTAAGGAGAGAGTATAAACCTTGGTTAATTGGAAATGCTATGGATTCTTTGATCGAGGATTGTGGGGATACTTAATACTCTAAATCATTCCATTCTTGAGATAATTATTAGTGATTAAGATTCTGCTCGGCTTGTTGGAAAATGCTGTAACTTTTTCTATATGACAATTTTTTGCGCTCAGTGTTTGGTGTTGCGATTGAGATTACTGTCCAGCGGCAGGAGTCAAGTAGGCCTATTCCATTTATACTGATTAAATGCGCAGATTATCTCATATTAACAGGTAATAATGTTTGGACCAGTCAAGCAAAACACTTTTATAGCGCATATTGAGTTATCAATGTTTTGTTTTCCTTTAACTCAGGACTTAATTCACTGAGCTTGTTCAAAGCCGAAGGAGACAAAATGTTGATTCAACAATTGGTTTCTGCTTACAATCAAGGTAGCCAACACTCCAATAACTTTTCTTTTCGACTCTTAAAGCTCAGGGAGAAACTGTGATTTATATTATTTAACCACTTGTTTAGCAGATCCTAGCGCGTCAATACCTGAGGGCATGAATCCAACTGATGTCGCTGCACTTATGAAATATTATCTTGCTAGCCTTCCGACACCATTAACTACTTTTGAGCTTTATAATGAAATCAAAGATTCACGGTCGAGCGTACACAGAATGAGAAAGTCACTCCAAAAGCTTTCCAATGTGAACTATAATACGTTGGAGTTCATAACAGCGCTATTGCTTCGTGTAAGCCAGAAATCGCTACTTAACAAGGTAGGAATTTCTTATCTATTGTCACTTTAAATGATTCAGTTTTCAGGAATTAGATAGATAATCAGTTTTTGCTTTAAATATTTTGGTGTATAACCTAAATATTGAGAATAACTTTTGTGTACTGTAACAGATGGATTCACATAGCCTAGCTATGGAAATGGCTCCGGTGATCATGTGGCGAGAAGACAAGAGGCCTGAATCTTATCGGGAATATTGGAGACGCCCATCGAGGAGTCCTAAGAAAAGCATTGACTTTGAAGCTCCATGGGACTTGCTCTCAGGTAAACACAAAACGCAAGCTTAGCTGTTATTCTTTTACCACTGAAGCAAAGTTCCATTAAAGAGATTCTTTTATCTTTCGTGGTTAACAGACGAAGGAGAAGGTCTAGATGCATCTTCATCGATCCCTCTAGATGATATCGTTGAAGCCGATTTTGGAGCAGTAGAGGTTGTGCAATGCCTAATTGAACATCACAATGTGATTTTCACGGATGCAGATGAGACTGTATGGAGGTGAAACCAATCTTTCTCTAAAGTCATCAGTTCCTTGCATGATTCAGCCAGTAGAAGATAACCGTTACAAGAAGTACATTTTGATGTGGATGATGGTGACCAGGGGTTTCAGTAAATAAGCTTTTGTTTCATAATTGGTTTTTGTCATCTAACAATTTTTAGATTGTAGTAACTGATGATTAAAAAGATACGTTTTTCTTATATATAATCAAAGTCGGATTGTTTCCTTGTCATATAAAGCAATCACCGGACCGCAATTAGTTAAAAGTTGAAAACTTTGCCGCTAAAGCTCCAATAAGAGTTATCAATTGAAACTAAACCGATTAAACCGGACCGTGTTTAAGTTGCAGTGTAACAGTGTCCGGACCGATTAAACCGGACGCATGAGCTGATGACCCGACCAAATTACCTTAAGAGTCAACAGAGCAGAGACACTGATACTTTTTTGTAGCTTCTCGAGCTCAGAGCTATGGCGAGAAGCGATCTTTCGATGTTTCTCTCTACTTTCATTCTGTTTCTATCTCTGCTTATGGTAAGTGCTCTAAAAATTTTTTCTTTCTCTCTCTGAAAATCTCAAGTCAAATGGAACTGGGAAAGAAATATCGGATCTTTAAGAGGTGGATGATCCGTTTGATAAAATTGTTTTGGGTTTCTACTTGTTGGTGTAGATATCTTTTGATTTTCGAGACTTGGACGCTAGTTATTGCAAATTTGAGTGCTTTTCTTTGTTTGGATACCCATACTTTGAGAATGCTGGTAGATAGTGATTTCTTACCTGTTGGTTTAGATTTACTTATTGAATTAACTTTTGGGTACTGATTTATGTTTCATTCTATGCTCAATATAGTCAAAATTCGTATTAAAACTTTCTTTGGGACTTGGCAATTCTCATAGCACAAACTGGTTTTTTGTATGAATGGTTTGGTTTTAGGTAGGTGAAGCGGAATTGGTGAAATCTGAAAAGTTCCCAGTAGTGGTGAGTACTTGGCCTTTTCTTGAAGCTGTTAGAGCTGCTTGGAGAGCAGTTGATAATGGGAGCTCTGCAGTAGAAGCTGTTGTGGAAGGTTGTTCTACTTGTGAAGAACTCCGCTGTGACGGTACAGGTGGGCTATCGTCTTATTCTTGCCGTATCCTTCGAGTTCTCTAATTCTACTTTCTGAAAGTGAAATTTTTCTTTTTTTGGTATTGATAGTTGGTCCTGGAGGAAGTCCGGATGAGAATGGTGAGACCATGATTGATGCTTTAGTCATGGATGGGGTAATAAATCATCGGTATACCACGCTCTATAAGTCCCATTTGTAGCAGAATCTTGAAAAATGACTCTCAGGTTTTTTCTTTTGTGGCATGATTTTAAGGACATTCATAGGTGACTATGGAGGTTGGAGCTGTTGCTGCAATGCGGTATGTTAAAGATGGTATAAGAGCTGCAAGGCTGGTAATGAAATATTCTCAACACACGTTGCTTGCGGGAGAAGGAGCATCAGCATTTGCAATCTCCATGGGTCTTCCCGGACCTATGAACCTAAGCTCCCCTGAATCCGTAAAGAAGTGGTCGGAATGGAAAGAGAATCGATGTCAACCAAATTTCAGGAAGAATGTAGTTCCTGCAAACGACTGTGGACCTTACAAGCCACACAATGATGCTATGAATGTTTTGGGAGAAAAACTCACTGAATCTTGCGAGATGGGAACTATTGAGTATAGACCTCCTCTTGTTGGTCCTCACAATCACGATACCATATCGATGGCTGTCATTGACAAAGTAAGATAAGTTTCAGTTATATTCTCCATACATTTTTGTTGCCATGAAGAGAGAAACTGAGTGTAGTCTGTCAATAGATGGGGCATATAGCTGTTGGGACATCAACCAATGGAGCCACATTCAAGATTTCTGGAAGGTAATGCTGTTAAAACCGAGCGTTGTCTCTGACCCAAACCGAACCTATCTATCTCACCTGCTTCCCGATTGTTCAAAATGTGTGAGAGATATGCTCAAAATGGAGTTCATATGTTATCAATATAGCTTACTTAATCCTTATTTCATGTAAGGATTTAAAGAAAAACTTTAAACCTTGATTGTGAAACACAGGGTTGGTGATGGACCTATTCCCGGATCCTCAGCCTACGCTGATGATGAAGTCGGTGGATGTGGCGCAACTGGAGATGGTGACACCATGATGCGCTTCCTCCCTTGGTAATTACCCAATCTCCCTGAACAAAGGAACAACTCTCTTTTTTTTGTCTATCTTAAAGCAATCTAATGATCATGACAGGTTTTTCTCAATGTTCTGCTATGGTCACTGATGAATCTTGTCTAATTCTCGTGGCGCTAAAATTGAATCTTGAATGTGTATGGCATGTACAAAAGTGAAGGGTGATTATGTTTTTCTTGTGTGTGTCAAAGCGAGAGCGATCTTGTTATGATTCTTCTTCTTCTTCTTTTCTTGGTTGAGGTTTTAGTTACCAAGTTGTGGAGAGCATGAGACAAGGAATGAAACCAGAACAAGCTGCAAAAGACGCAATCTCAAGAATCGCAAGGAAGTATCCGGATTTTGTGGGAGCCGTTGTGGCTGTTGACAAGAACGGATCTCATGCAGGAGCTTGCCATGGCTGGACGTTTCAGTACTCAGTCCAGAACCCTGACATGGACGATGTACAAGTCTTCACAGTGCTTCCATAAAACCGGTAAATTATATTTACTTCTAATCTTATTGAATTGTACAAGTAGTTGTCTATTTTGTTGGTAGCAAATATAGGCTAGACTAGTAGTAATCTTATCAAATGAGTTTCTTGAAATTGAAGATTTCTATAACTGATTGTAGTTTGTGATAAAGAAACGGCACGAATTCTGGCTAAGCTCGTTTTGGAATATTCTGAAATATTGTTTTGCTTCTATAAAATAGAAAATTCTGTTGCTGATTGGCCCATTTTGTCTGAATTGATCAGACAGACAAAGGGACTAAGGATTTGTTTTTTTTCCCCAGTAAATAACATAACATTTGAACATAGTTGACTTTCTGTAATTGTAGTGATTATATATAATTTGTTTTTTTTTTTTTGTTACAGGAGCACATAAAAATAGGGGAATTCCTCGGTATATCCTCGTATATATATTATAATAAATGTTATAAATTTTGTTTAGTTAAGAAAATGGTAAAGAAAAGATAAGACGTGACAAAAATGAGGAGAATGTCATGTAGGCAACTAAATCCTAAGCTTGATCTAATTATCTAATCCATAAACTCGAACTAAATAATTAAAACAATACGTATGGACTAATCATGCAAACAGAGGTTCTAATTTTCAAGATGATATTTTTAACGGTAATGATAAAGTGTAGTTTCTAGAATTTAATTATTTTGAGAAACCATATTTTGATTTTTTATTTCGATCTAGTTAAAAGGTTTAATAGTAGTTTCTCCCGATATGTCGACATTGTTTTTTTTTTCTCTTTCCAAGTTCTCAAGACTTTACTATTTGATTTTATTTGATTTGTTTGACTTTGTTTATTTAAAACAAAAAATGCAACCTGAGGTATATACCAACGTAGATCCTTTTTATGACGAATATATCGATTTTTCTATGGTAAGCTATTTATACAAAATAAAACCGAAAGAATAAAACAGAGAAAAGTCTGTATTATTGTTATAATAATGTATGAAAACAAATAATTAAATAAAATGATTAGTTTAGTGAGCTGACGAAAACAGTATATAAATGAGATTATGGCGGCAACAACGTGCTTGCTTGTGCCCGAATCCTTCCTTCTCCGTCAATTCTTTCGTCTTTAGGAAATGTCCTAAAGATCACGCCAAACTTAGGGTTCCTCTTCTTCTTCCTCTTTGTTCTCTACTCTTCTCTCTGAAGCTCCACTGCTCTGTTACATTTACATCTAACTTCTGCAATTCTATGTTCCATCTTCTTGCAATAGTTTGAAACACATTGTATTTCCAGGCATATGAGATTGTTTTAAGTGTAAGGTAAAAAACAATGGAAGATAAAAAAGTAGTAAGAGCGTTAAGCGAACACCTATCGCTACCTCCTCCACCATCTCCTGCTGTAGCGGTAGCCATTAATGGGAAGAAGAAGAGCAAATACGTCGTCTTTTGGGCTCTTGAGAAGTTCATACCCGAAGGATTCTCTGATTTCAAATTGCTATATGTTCGTCCTCCTGTCACTTATATCCCTACCCCAAGTAAGCTATGTAACTAATGCAAAAGATCTCTATGTTTTGGGTACAAATTAAGATCGAG
Source organism: Cardamine occulta (assembly GCA_028015245.1). Taxonomy (NCBI): domain Eukaryota; kingdom Viridiplantae; phylum Streptophyta; class Magnoliopsida; order Brassicales; family Brassicaceae; genus Cardamine; species Cardamine occulta. The sequence continues at coordinate 3,654,985 of CM051391.1, read as the reverse complement.
TCTTTCTTATATTGGGTACGGTTTGATTTCAGTGGGGAATACTATATCGATAGCAGAGCTTAGAGATGATGTAGTATCAGCTTACAAACAAGAAGTGGATTGGAACACAAACGAGATACTTCGTCCTTACAAGAAAATGTTCGAAAGGAGAAAGGTTTTGTTCTGTTTCAAGAATTCTAAAAGCTCTTCCTTGTTTTCCCTAAATCTGAAAATGTATCAAATGGAATTTTAAAAAAAAAAAAGGTGCAAGTAGAGATTCTGGTGCTGGAATCACACGAGCCCGTAGCTGCCATAGCGGAAGAGATCGCTGGAACTGGAGTCTCCAAACTGGTAATAGGAATGTCTCTTCGCGGATTCTTCTCAAGAAAGATCGATATGTCTTCTCTTATTGCGACGGCTGTCCCGAGATTCTGCACAGTCTATGTGGTCTCAAAGGGTAAACTAGCTTCTGTGCGTCCTTCTGATTCAGATGCTAGCGGAAGCATAAGATTCGAGAGAACCGAGAGAAGCAGCTCCACGAGTGGCTCAACTGATAGTTCTAGATTCCCTTCTGGTAAAATTCAACATCTATTGAAATTGCATTGAGTATTTGAAAATGTCAGTTATATTTACTTTGTGTCTCTGAATTGCAAAAACAGATTACCAAGACTATCTCTCGTCTGTTTCGGAAGCGCAATCCCGAGTCTCAACTTTTCTTCCGGCTCCAAAACATTCGATGAGCAGCAGTGTCAGCGCGGTGGTTCAAATGGAGACGAGTTCTAGCGATACAGACCACGAGGAAGTATCTAGAGGGAGAGGGATGGAGATTGTAGATAGCGGTAATGAAGAGAAGAAGAATAAGGATGAGAGCTTTAGCGTCTCTTTCCCAATGGGAACAGAGGCGTATCAAGCGATGAGTTGGGCTTCTAAATGGAGAGATCACGAGGATAGGAGAGAGATCATGAGCTCGTCTTCGAGCAACAACCACGAGCTAGCCAATATGGATTGGGGTGCTGTGGTTCCCGAGAACTATTCTTGGGTTTCTCGTTGTGCTTCTAACATGTCTGATGGACTCCTTAGTGTTCATTCCATGACCGATAATCAGGTAAATTAATCAGTCTTGATTCTTGATTCTTGATTCTTGATTATGTATTTCTGGAGAAACAGAACATGTTTTGGTTCGAAATCTGAAATTGGATCTGATTGTGTAGGTGAATCTGAGCTTTGAGATAGATAAGCTGAGAGCAGAGCTGAAACATGTTCAAGAGATGTATGCCATGGCTCAAACCGAGACTGTTGATGCTTCGAAAAAGGTTTAATTCAAGTTCTTGAACAGCATAGACTGTGGTGTTTTTCGCTTTTGCTAACTTTTATGTGTTCCTTGCTTTGTTTTTTTGTTGCAGCTAACTGAGCTAAACCAGCGGAGGTTTGAGGAATCGGAGAAGTTTGTGGAGCTCAAGGAAAAAGAAGAAGTAGCAAAATATACAGCTTCAAAGGAGAAGCAAAGGTATGAAGAGGCAATGAAGGAAGCAGAGAAGGTTAAAGAACTCATGATGAAAGAGGCTTTACATAGAAGAGAAGCTGAGATCAAAGCAGACCGCGATGCTAAAGAGAAAGATAAGCTCCAGGCTTCTCTCGTCTCTCCTGGAATCCAATATCAACATTACAGCTGGGAGGAAATCACAGCTGCGACTTCTGACTTCGCAGAAGATCTCAAGATCGGAATCGGAGCCTATGGAACCGTCTACAAATGTAATCTACATCACACAACTGGCGCTGTCAAAGTCCTTCACGCAGGAGAAACTCATCTCTCTAAACAGTTCGATCAAGAGGTTAGAAAATTGCGCCATTCTGCAAATTTTCAGTTTCTTCAAGTTCTGACATCTAAGTGTTTTGTATTTCTGTTTTGACAGCTTGAGATCTTGAGCAAAATCCGACATCCTCACCTAGTTCTCCTCCTCGGGGCATGTCCAGAACGAGGCTGTCTTGTCTACGAGTACATGGACAATGGAAGCTTAGATGACCGGTTGATGCTTGTCAATGACACACCTCCAATCCCTTGGTTCGAGCGTTTCAGGATCGCTTTAGAAGTCGCTTCAGCGCTTGTCTTCCTCCACAAATCCAAGCCTAGACCCATCATTCACCGCGACCTCAAACCAGGAAACATCTTGCTTGACCACAACTTCGTCAGCAAACTAGGAGACGTTGGTCTCTCAACAATGGTTAACCAAGACGAGGCTTCTTCTAGACTAACCATCTTCAAGAAAACTAGTCCCGTGGGAACGCTCTGTTACATCGACCCTGAGTATCAGCGAACAGGGATTATCTCACCTAAATCAGATGTGTACTCTCTAGGAGTTGTGATTCTGCAGCTGCTAACCGCGAAACCCGCGATAGCCATTACTCATATGGTGGAAGAAGCGATTGGGGACGATGCTGAGTTTATGGCAGTGTTGGATGTGAATGCTGGGTCTTGGCCTATTAGTGAGACTCGTGAGTTAGCTGCTTTGGGACTGTGTTGTACGGAAATGAGACGCAGGGACAGACCAGATCTTAAAGATCAGATCATTCCTGCTTTGGAACGGCTTAGGAAAGTTGTCGAAAAAGCTCAAAACTCGCTCTCGAGAACTCTGTCTGGTCCTCCATCTCATTTCATCTGCCCACTTCTCAAGGTTTAAATAAACCCTAAAACAATGATTAGTTACTTCCTGTACAAGCAACCTTTTTTCTTCTTGATTTTGACCTAAATTGTTTTTGGTCTTGGCAACAGGGAGTGATGAACGAGCCGTGCGTGGCTGCAGATGGGTACACATACGATCGGGAAGCTATAGAGGAATGGCTGAGAGAGAAAGATACGTCGCCGGTGACGAATCTTCCATTGCCTAACAAGAACCTTCTTGCTAATTACACTCTTTACGCAGCTATCATGGAGTGGAAATCTAATAAATAATAGTGCGAGAAAGAGATTCCACAATAAGTACGATCGATGCTTTCAATGTATTTACTCTGATCTTTTTGTGTGTGTGTTTTTCTCTGTTCTTCCTTAGTCTCTCTGTTCCGAGGATATATCTTTTGTGTGTGATGAGATGCAAGATTACAATAATAGAGAGAACGAGAGAGGAATGTCTTTGGATTTAATTTTCTTATTTTTTGGAATCAGTCTCGTGTTTCTCAAATCTCTGTTGGTTAAAATGTTACTTTAGTTTGAACCAGTCCCCAAAAACAACCACTTGGCTTATCCAATTATTCAACCCAGTAATTGATTTATCATTCTATATTATATATTTATATTTCAATCCTTATATTCAAAATTTGACGTAGAAAAAACGGTCTACGCAACAAATTAAA
>CM051391.1:3501558-3651558 GCA_028015245.1 Cardamine occulta | reverse complement strand
AACTTATCCAATCAAATTTACCACACACAAACACTATCATGTCAAACACGTCCACTAGTTAAGGCTAATAATTTACATAATCAATGATAAAGTTAATACTGTATTTATCAAACGCATAGTTTATGTTTTGCTCTCCATAACACATCATTATCTTAATATCTCAGAGATAAACAAATATCCCAGAGATAACCAGCACGCACCTGTTATTTTGGTCCAACATTAAATTTCCACTACTCAAGCCAATTTAATGCGCATAATAAATGCTACAAGTACATCTGTATACTTCATACCGTGACTCGACTATAAATACATCCACAAGTCAGTAGTAGCGGACCCAGGATATTTTTTTACCTGTGTCAAATCATTTACTTAGAGTTTAGTCACTTATTGAAAAGTGAAAAAAAGAATGAAAAGTGGCAATAAAAGGGTTTGAACTCAGGTTTGGGGGTGTCAATTTCCAATCTTTCAACCATATTAACCAAATTACTTATTGAAATCTAGCCTGCAAAACTGATTTATTTAATTTTAGGTAGTGTGTCCATGCCACAAGTGTTGGTTTAAGAATCGGTTATGCCCATGATTAAGACATAATACCAAACCAGTTTTGTTAACCAACAGTTATGGAAACTTCTGTAAAACGAACATATGCGTCTCTTGTTCTTTGTCTCTTGGACATATCTCTTGTGCTGTATATATAACAGGTACTGTAGACAAAGACAGATACGGATTTGAGTTCATTAGAACTCAAGAGAAAAACAGAGACGTTAGGAAAAAGAGAGAACGACTCGGAAAGATACTTGATCGTTGATAAGTGATTGATATCCGCTTGAGATATTTTCTCTGACTTCTTCCAATTCCAGATTACATCCAATTAATATCCATTGATACATACCATCGTAAGGTACGCTTTCGGTATAAACGCTTTCGGTATAAATGCTTCTGCAACGTTGAACTCTAATAACAAGTCATCCGATGAAAATAATGTAATTTAATATTTCTCTGCTTCATAATAGGTTCAAGTTTTGAGATTTTTCATAACTTTAAACAAATTTACATACAATGACCTACTATTTTTTTTCACAATTTGATGAATATATAAATATCTACGAACATGTTTATATGAAACTGGTAAACTAAAAATGAAAACATATAAAGCTATACATAGATGTGAGAAAACAAGACTTATTTAATTTCGAGACTATGTATACATGTCTTAATGTAAAAAATGACTAACAATCTGATTAAGTAAGTTATTGTTATTAATTTATAGACTTGACCTGACCGGAGTTTACAATTCTTGGTTGTTTAATCCAAAACTGTGGGACATTAATCTACCCATAACTAGATGAACTATGACAATAAGTTTCGTGTCTATATCTCAATTGTCAACTTTTATGATACACGGATGAGCCCCCCTTAACATGATTAGAACATGTGTGATCTCTGACTTATATATGACCTTTCATTTATTAGACTAGGGCCCATGCAAATGGTAAAACAATGAGAAAGGTTGATCTATGGATAGTTCAAAGCTTCGGGTTGTGTCGTCGCGGAGAGATCCACGCAGAAAGTCTCCGAGAGAGGGGTCGACGCAGAATGGTCCAAGAAATGAGCTTCCAAATCAATAGCTCTCCTACCAATCATGTCCTTATTCGCTTCTTTCTAAAATCGGAAAAGCATCCCAAATCATTTATTTAAAAGAATAAATAAAGTTGAAGACGTTTTTTTTTATCAAAAAAAAAAAAACGAAAAACTTTTTGTTACCTACTACATAACTTAGTTTTGTTAGCTAAGTCACAAGTGTTTAGAAGGAAAAATTCATTCGAAAATCTCTTTTACACTACCAAAAACAAAACAAAAAAAAACGATTCCCAAAAGAAAAAAACATATTGTAGAAGAAAAACAAAAACGAATTTGTTTTTGGGCAGAAATGATGACCCTAATAGTCCATTAAAAACAACCCACGAATTGAAAAGTCAACAAAATTGAATAAACAAGTGGTAGTCCGACAAAAACCAAGTTGTTCTGACTTTGAACGTCATCACGTTTTCTCAAACCTATGGAACTTCCGGAAAAGACATCATATTCACACAAACAACAAATTCTTCTAGACTTTTTTGACATGTTCAATTCTCTTATCGTTTTTAATCATTACTTATTTGAACTCTATAATACTTTCATTAAGGATTTCAACTCATTTGCGCATAAATTTCCCTGTAACTCCATTATTTTAATCCGGAAACTAATTCGTCGTCTTCTTCTCTCTTTCCATTTGTCAAGAAGCTGTTGAATCATCCACCCACGAGTTTTGGGAGCTTTGAAGTCAAAATCTATAGGTATATTCAAATCTTATCTGAAACCATTACTCTAGTAATTTCTTTAAAATTTATATTGGAACAAACCTTAAACAGTTAAACCCTGATGATCAATCTTAGCCGTTGAATTGATCAACCAGATCTTTCCGTATTTTTATTATTTCCTATATAAAAATTTTCTTTTAAATTATTATATCCATTTAAGGATTCAACTTGTTTTTTTTTTTTCCCAGAAACTGTCTATGTAACTACATTAATTAATTAACATAAAAACTAGAACAATTCACGTCTCTCTCTTCTCTCCGTTTGTCTCTTTAAGCTCTTAAATCATCTGCACGACGAGATTAAGGAAACAAAAGCTTTGAAGTAAAAAATCATCAGGTATACATCTTCAAATATCTCTAAAATTTCAACAAACCTTAAAAAAACCTCCCTGATGATGAATGATAATCATCAGATCTTGGCCGTTGAAAATCAAGAAATGGGAGACGGAGCTTTAATCGTAGCTGTAGCAATCAAAGGAAACAATAGTAAATCCAAAGGCGTTGTTCGATGGGCACTTCAACAATTTGCTTCTCAAGAACATGTTGTCTTCAAGCTCTTACATGTCCAACCAAGTAAGTTGTATATAGATATATACATAATTTACAAAAGTTTACAATCTTTAAGTCAAATTTAAATCTGATTTGTTTGGTTACAAGTAGGAGATTCGAATACGGTTTCAAGTATAAGAAAAGATTCAACCACAACGGTTTACAAGAAAGATGTTGATAGAAAAACCAGAGAGATGCTTCTTCCAAGCAGAGACATGTTTGTTCATAGAGAGGTATAGATGCTTTTTTCACAATGGATTTGATTTGTTGTTTCATTAAGAAGAATCTGAAATCTTGTGAAATGTGAAAAATTAGGTTCAATTGGATATAATGGTACTTGAATCAGACGATGTAGCTGATGCAATCTCTAAAGCTGTTCAAGATCATGGAATTAGTGAGTTAATCATTGGAGCTTCTTCTTCTATCATCTTCTCATGGTAACATCCAAAACAATCTCTTTACTTCCAATTTCTCTTGAGTTTTTTTTTTCGATCAAATCTTCTTTAAACTTTTGTTTTCTTTCAGGAAGTTAAAGAGAAGCAATTTATCTTCAAAGATTTCAGATGTGACACCAAGATCATGTACAGTTCACGTTATCTCTAAAGGAAAGCTTATAAGTGTTCGTAAATCCGATGTAGACATTGAAACTAGCATTGCAGACGATAGAAGTGAAAGCAGATTCTCTTCAGATAGCCATTCAGGTATAATATATAAAACCTAACTCTCTATGACACAAAACCTAAACCGGTTTTTTTAACATGTTTTGTTTGAAACATTATAGGATCAGTAAGTTCAACATCGAGTCATCAATTCTCATCAACACCATTACTCTTTCAAAGAATCCAAGCACTTTCAGCCGTGAATCAAAAAGTTGGAACAAACATTGGAAAAAAGAACAATGATACGTTGCATCATCCTCATCCTCATCATAACAGAGCCGGGTCTCTAGAAATAGATGAATCAAAGATACATAACACCAAAGGCTTTTATCGAACAAGCAGCTCAGGAATTGGGTATGGAGGAAGTGATAGTTGGAGAAGCTCTCAGATGGAAGAAGCTTCAAGCTCAAGTAGCTATAGCGACCCTCCTTCATCTACTAGTCAGGTATAATTAACTTCGTCTAACAAAAAAAAAAGAAAAACAATTGACAATGAGTGAAGTTGTTCTTATGTGTGTGATTCTTATAACAACGCAGACGAATAAAGACTTTGAGCTAGAGAAATTGAAGATTGAACTTCGTCACATTAAAGGAATGTATGCAGTTGCTCAAAGTGAAGTCATGGATGCTTCTAAAAAGGTTGTTACAATATTTTGAGCGTTTTGAGAAAGTTTTTTTTTCTTTTTTATCGATTTCGATTATGATATGTATTCCTTTGTTTCTTTAATCAGATGCATGATCTGAACCAGAGGCGGTCAGAGGAAGCTATGAGGCTTAAGCATTTATCTATAAGAGAAGAAGAAGCGGAAGAAGTGGTGGCAATGGAGAAGGAGAGACAAGAGGAAGCGGAAAACGAAGCTGAGCTCGTTAGAAAATGCGTTGAGAGAGAATCCGAAGAGAGACTTGAGGCGGAAGCAAGAGCGGAAGAGGTTAGAAAAGAGAAGCAGAGACTAGAGGATGCACTTGAAGGTGGACCGCTTCAACGCCAACAATATATGAAATTTGAGTGGGAAGAGATCGTAGATGCCACGTCATCATTTTCTGATGAGCTTAAGATCGGAGCAGGCGGTTACGGAAGTGTGTATAGGTGTAACTTGCATCACACGACAGTAGCTGTCAAGGTTCTTCATTCAGACAAAAGTAGCTTAACCAAACAATTTCACCAAGAGGTAAAAAATAAAACATTTTTAACTTTTTAACCTTCAAGCGAAGTTACTATAATTCTAAAACTATGCCGCTTTTGTTGATACTTGTTCAGCTTGAGATTCTTAGCAAGATTCGTCACCCACACTTGCTTCTCCTCCTAGGCGCGTGTCCTGAACGCGGAAGCTTAATCTATGAGTACATGCACAACGGAAGTCTCGAGGAAAGACTCATGAAACGCCAACCAAACGCTGACGCAACGCAACCGCCATTACGGTGGTTCGACCGGTTTAGAATCGCTTGGGAGATCGCTTCGGCTCTCTATTTTCTCCACACAAACGAGCCAAGATCAATCGTCCACCGGGATCTCAAACCGGCCAATATACTCCTAGACCGTAACAATGTGAGCAAAATCGGAGACGTAGGTCTCTCCAAAATGGTTAATCTTGATCCTTCTCATGCCTCAACGGTTTTCAACGAAACCAGCCCGGTCGGAACGTTCTTCTACATCGATCCCGAGTATCAAAGAACCGGAGTGGTAACCCCAGAATCTGATATCTACGCGTTTGGAATCATACTTCTTCAATTAGCTACGGCTAGATCTGCGATGGGTTTGGCTCATACGGTTGAGAAAGCATTGAGAGATCAAACCGGGAAATTTATAGACATCTTGGATAAGACTGCTGGAGATTGGCCGGTTAAGGAAGCAAAAGAGATGGTTATGATCGGGCTGAGGTGTGCGGAGATGAGAAAGCGTGATCGTCCTGATTTAGGGAAAGAAATTTTACCGGTTCTTGAACGGTTAAGGGACGTTGCTTCTAACGCAAGAAACATGTTTGCTGAAAACCTCATTGACCATCACCATAACGCTCCAAGCCATTTCTACTGTCCAATAACAAAGGTAATGATAATCAAATCTTATATTTTATGTGAGATTTTGTTGTTAATTATGTGTTTTGATTTCGTTTATGGATTCATTGATGAAATTAGGATGTGATGGAGAATCCATGTGTTGCTGCGGATGGATATACATACGAGAAGAGAGCCATTGAGGAATGGCTTCAGAAGAATCAGAAATCTCCAATGACAGATTTGCCTTTCCCTAATCAGTCTCTTCTTCCTAATCATTCTCTTCTTTCTGCAATTAAGGAGTGGAGATCACATCTAATTAAATAAATTAAGGTTTTTATTTGAAATTTATATGGCTAAATTCGTCAATTAACATGCATCGTTGTATTCTTTTTTTTTTTCTTTTCACACACGAGCTAGTAGATAAATGTTGATGAAATATTTGAGTTTTTCTTTTTGTATGTAAAATGTAAAATGTGTATGATAGGTTTTGACTGAGCTCTTGCAAGAAATACAATAGTGTTAATTTTTGTTTTATCGTATTTTCTGGAATATGCATATGTGTAACAGATCAATACAGCAGGAAAAAAATACAGATTGAGTGAGAAAAGAGACGAAAAAATGCATCCAATTCAATATCGGACCCATCGTGAAAAAAAAAGATTTAATTAAAATTTTGTTGTGCTTAGAATATTAATTTGAATACAATTGTTAACTAGGTTAATAGAATATATAACATCTGACACCTTGGCCATTAAATGGTGTGGGTTCTATACAATGTAGCTATGGAAGACATAAATATGATAATAGAACAAATTAAATAGTGCATAGCCAGACAAGTACGAAATTTTTTTTTAAAAAAAAAAAAAAAAAAAAAAAACCCGGCAACCTTCATAAAAAGAAAAGGTATACTGAATCATAAAAGATAATATTTGAACATTGTTACTGAATTGTTTCATTAATTTATGGGTACCCTTAATTTATCTACCTGAAATTAGCTTGATATGGTTTCAGGTTTTATTTTATTTTATATAAATATAATATTTGATCATGAATTTTTTTCATTTATCGAGAATCTTAACATAAATCATAAAATTATTCAACAAACTTTAATGGATTGTACAAAACAGATGAATAGTTAAAAAAAAAAAAGATAAGTAGTTAAGAAGCTTATGATTCTAATTAGACAATTCTAATTAACATAAGCTGATAGCTTATTGATTTTAGTTTCCTGCTAATCATTCCCAATTACATGGTGGTAAAAGTGACCACTAGACTAATTGGGAAGGCAATTATAATATTTTCTTTATCAAACAAAAAAGTTATAATACATTTTCAGATAATTCAAATATTGTTGAAAACAAATTCCACAATTATATAAAGTAGTAAAATCTCTAAATTTTGTTCCTAAACCAAAATTGCAATCGAGTTGTGGTTGTTGAAAGGCGAGTGACATGAAGGTCCCCCACCAGCTTTGAATCTTTGATACGTATGGTGATTGGTGGGGCTATAAAAGGACCATTCCATGTGAGAAAATATTTGCTTTCATCTTATACGATTTTCCATAATCGACTATTCTTGGCAATTTTTTTATTATTATTATTGTTCTTGGCAAATTTTATTAAACTATAAACGTAATAGTTCTGTTGGCTCTAAATTGAAAAAATTTATATACTATTTAGATAAGTATATTATATTTTATCTTTCTCATATGATCCAAAAACCAAGTAGATAAGTAGATAACCTTTTCTTGAATCAATAAAAAAAGTTACATAAAAACATCCATAAATGCTTACTAATAGGTAATGTAGGTATTATTCACCAAAAAAATAAAATAGGTAATGTAGGTATTAACAACTAATATTATACTTGGGCGGTGATTTCGTACCCAAACAAAAAAAACGAAATAAAAATTGTCATACTTTGAAGTACATAGAACACCATAATGGCAAAATCGAATTCTAATATGACAAAACCAAAGTCCTTCCAATAAATTGACTAATATATACAATTTGATATCAGTAGGTCATATGTAAACTTATAGTTGGTTGAGAACTTGGGAGGAGAATAAAAACACAATTTCAATAACAGCAAGGAAACAACTCATAAAGTCCACATTGATACAACTAAAACATGTTTTAGGTCTCTATATAGTAGTATTATTTACTTCATCTCCATCACATACCATTCTGTATCTTCCTGACTGTGAAATTTTTTATTTATTCATACTTTCCCATTTTTATTCTCACACCTTAAATAAAGAAAACTTTTTCCCCAAAAGTTTCCACCTTTAAAATCTTTCACTTAATACCCAAATTCCAATTCATTGCCCACCAAAAAAGAAACGAAAATCTTGAAATATAGAAACATTTCCATGAGATGAGAAAATTCCATTTGGTAAAACTGATACTTGTAGTATCTTTACCAACAATATTCTTGATCGGAGTCACCATCATCTTTATCTTCATCTTCTGCAGAAGAACAAAAACAGAAACCAGTGAAGCTCAACACGACGTTGAATCACCTTACGAGAAACAAGAATTCCCCGATATCGGATCCGAAACAGAGGAAGAGCTTGTCATCTTCAACGGAGGAGAAGATCTAACGATCTGCGATATCCTCGATGCTCCAGGAGAAGTCATCGGAAAATCAAGCTACGGAACTCTATACAAAGCGTCATTGCAGCGAAGTGGGAAACTTAGGGTTCTTAGGTTCCTTCGGCCTTTATGTGCAGTGGTTTCGAATTCTAAGGAGTTTAATGACGTTATCGAGTTGCTTGGATTTGTTCGGCATGATAATTTGGTTCCTCTGTTAGGGTTTTACGTTGGGAATAGAGGAGAGAAGCTTATGATTCATCCATTCTTCGGTTCTGGAAATCTTTCCGACTTCATCAAATGTAAGTCTCTGTTTTTTTTTACTTTTCTTTCTTGAGATAAAATATTAAAGGAACAAACTTTTAAAGTTGTTTTATGGGAAACAAACAGAGTCCTGAGTTAGTTGTTTTCCCGGGAAAATGGTAAAAAGTTTTTAGAATGCATCTAAGTAAACTTAGCGTTATCAATATAGTAACATTATTTCATTTGCTGTAATGATGTTGTATTCAAAAATCTATATTGAAGATTTCTTGGTAAGATCGAATCATATTGGTAACTGCAGTCATCCATAAGAAATTGTCTTATCTTTTTCATTTTCATAAAATTTCAACAATTATTTGTTTTTTCTCTGACATAACTCCAAAGAAAATATAGTTTTTTTTTTTTTGGCTCTAGCATCACCATTCCATTATTGATCTATCTTTTGTCGGTAACTACTTTTTTGGTCACTTCCCACTTCTTATGGTATGAAAGACAAAAACTTTATAGATCTCGTTCCTTTAAAATCTTCAGAACTCTTAACATTAAAACCAAAAAAAAAAAAAAAAATCTTCAGAACATCAACATCACCAAAAACTTTTCAGTAATTCTCTAATCAATATTCAATTCGATTTCTAAAAAAAATCAGAGCATAGTTTTGGCAGGTGGAGATGTTGAAGCACACAAATGGAGCAACATTTTGAGCATCACAATTGGAATAGCCAAAGCTCTTGATCATCTCCACACTGGAATGATTGTTCACGGAAATCTGAAGTCGAAAAACATTCTTCTAGACCAGAGTTTTAGGCCTAGAGTCTCTGATTTCGGCTTGCATTTGCTCTTGAACCTCGCGGCTGGGCAGGAGATTCTAGAAGCTTCAGCTGCAGAGGGATACAAAGCGCCTGAACTGATCAAGATGAAGGAAGTAAGCAAGGAGAGTGATGTGTACAGTTTTGGTGTGATCATGCTTGAGTTAGTCTCTGGTAAAGAGCTGAAAAGCAAGAATCCGACGGGTTCTGTTCTTGATCATAATAAGTTGTCGGAGTTGTACCGTCCTGAGATTCTTAGAAGAGGTGTGAAAGATGGGATTGGTGTGACCGAAGAATGTGTTAAAGAGTACATTCAGCTGGCAATGTCTTGCTGCTCTCCATCGCCTTCTCTTAGGCCGAGCTTTAAGCAAGTATTGAAGAAAATTGAAGAGATCAGGAAATGATGCCTAGCAAATTTGACTAATTTGTGGAACGGACATGACCAGAGAAAGTTTGAATCTTTCAAGAAATCAGATACTTTTTGCATTAACAGCGTAGAGCAGATAATACAAGGGAGAGTATGATACCATACATATAACAAGTTGTAACTTATGGATGTCTACAGAGAAAGTAGTTGTCTGATTACCTACAGAAGTAACTGAAGATGGATCCAAGTTTTGCTGAGGCAGGACTTCCAGGATAATGGATGGTGAATACCTGAAAAAATAAAAAACTTTCAGAAGCCAACAAGAGACTCAAGGAACTTCAAGAGGCATCGTAGAACATCATCTTAATGTGTATCATTGAATGGCTTGAAAGTAACAATTTGGAAGTAACAATTTCTTGGATGTATTGTCCTTGAAATTGTATCTCATAGTCTTGTTTTGTATGTGTAGCAAGATATATGATTCTTGAGTTATATACCTGAAATCTCCATGAGTCTTTCTGTCTTTGGTTCTTGCTCTTGAAGGAGATCCTTGTAAAACCAATCTTCTGGTGTATCTTATAAGCAGAGATTCAACGCTTTGTATCCTTTACTTTCTCAATCAACTCATGCAGTTTTTTGTATATATCATCTTTTTGGGGATGGCGTTGATCCCCAGAACAAAACTTGTGGATTTTACCTCCAATGGTAATCCAACTCAGTCCGGGTTCTTTTCTCATGGCTTGAGAGTAGTTCATCATATTTCTTACATTCCATTCACCTTCAATATCTCCAGCTTCTTTATATGTGTTTGACAAAAGAACAAGAGCGGCTGAATCTTCAGAGTTATAAGAGAGAACCTTTTGAGCAGCAATCTCTGCCAACCGAATGTTCCCATGAACTCTACATGCTCCAAGCAATGTCGACCAGACTTTCTCATCAGGTTCTATCGGCATGTTCATTATAAATTTCCACGCTTCAGTTAGACGGCCCACGCGGCCCAGGATATCAACCACAGATGCATAATGTTCAATTTCCGGGACCAACCCGTATTTTTCCTGCATCAAATGAAAATACCTCAAGCCTTCATCCACTAGTCCTCCATGGCTGCAAGCAAACAGTAGGCATAGAAATGTAACAGAATTGGGTTTTGGAAGCACAATTTCCATTTTCTGAAAGAGCTCTAGGGTATCCTTTGCCATACCGTGTTGGGCATATCCCGATATCATGGCAGTCCACGAAATGACATCAGGGTCTATCAAAGATTTAAAAACCTTGACGGCGTCTCTTACACTACCACATTTCGCATACATATCGATCAGAACACTCTCTACACATTTGTCTTTAGCGAAGCCAGTTTTGTATGTCAAGCTGTGGACTTGCTGCCCATACTCGAGAAAACAGAGGCCAGCACATGACGCAAGTACACCGGAGAGTGTGATCTGGTTGGCTTGAAACCCCATATCTCTCATCTGAGAGAAGACGCTTAGTGCTTCCTCCCATTCAGAAGACTGAGAATAAGCTGTCACAAGCGTTGTCCATGAGATCTGGTTTGATTCCTCCCTAGTGTCAAAAAGCTTCCTCATTGCTTCAAGTTCCCCACATTTGGCATATGCATCCATTAAGGCATTGCAGAGACTCACATCAATCGATTCTTGTCCACTTTTCCAGACCATCCCGTGAATCTGCTTTCCAAATTCTAAAGACCTCATGTCAGCAATTGAATTCAATGTACTGCAGTATGTGTATACATCTCGCTCAATACTATCCTGACACATTCTAAGGAACAGCAACATTGCGTCTTCTCCTTGCCCAGAAATCGTATAACCAGATATCATAGCGTTCCACGGTAAATTCCCTCTGCATCCAGAGAAACTAGACTCAAAAAATGACTGTGCTTCAGTTACACATCCACATTTTGCAAACATATCAATCAAAGCTGTTCCCACATGGATGTTTGACTGCAGACCAATTTCTAAAGCAATACGAGTAATGTATCTACCTTTCTCAACATCTCCCAACTGTCCAATAGCTTTCGAGACACTAATAAAACACGATACGTTCGGTCTAATTTCCTCTTCCAGCATTCTCAAGAAACTATTGTACGCTTCCGAGTAAAGACTGTTTGACACAAACCCTGACATCACTGCATTCCACGAAACTTCATTACGATTATCCATTGCATTAAACACCTTACAGGAATCCCCAATCCTCCCCAACTTAGCATACATGTTAAGCAAAGATGTATTAACAAAACAAAGAGACGAAAATCCCCGAGTTATAACCTGAGCATGAACCATTTCACCCACATTAATACTATCCACACCAATACATGCCTGTATTGCAGCAGAAAGAGCGAATTCATCAAGGACGACATTGCAGCCGATCATCTCAACAAAATAATCAATCCCATCATGGTAAAACCCGTTCTCTGTCGCTCCAACCATTAAAACAGTCCAGGAGAAAACACTCTTTTGGGGAATTTCGTCGAACACCTGACGAGCAGAAACAAAGTCTGAACATTTTGAGTAGGTAATAACCATCTGATTCAACAATACCGTCAAAGACTTCCCTATAAATTGAAATTTAATAATATCCCCATGAATTGATTTCGCTTTCTTTAAACACTCTTCATCTGCAGACACTCGTAAAAGCTCAATCAATGATGTAACTGAATTACAATGCCGGTGAACTTCATTGTTACTTGTCAAAGATGATTGTAAATCCGAAGAAATTGAGATTTCTTGAGGATTCTGTTTAACCTGAGCTGGTAGAAACACTGTTGAGCTTCCTCTCTGGAATACATTATTTCGTCATGAATAAAAAGCAAGGTTAATTAGATTAAGAGGGATTAGAGAGAAAGTAAAGAGATTCTCACATTTGATGGAACTTCATATATTTTAATGGCCAGAGGAAACGATATTCCGACAGAGGAGCTCATCTCAGATATTTGTCGAATATCCAGAAACTGACGATATAGTTTTCCCGGGAAAATCTGAGGTTTCCGTTCAACGAGAAATACCGAACTAAAAACATTTGAAAAATCAAGTTTACAAAAAACGGCATGGTGTGTCATAACATTTATAACGAACGACAAGCTGTTATACTTTTTTTTTTGGGTTCGGTTCAAGTTCGGGTCGGTATGTTTAGATTAATTTTCAATCGGTTTATTCAAATCGAAAACCACGACTCTTTGATTAGTGTGCGTTGTACTTTTCATTTTGGTGATCGATCTCTGTTCTCTTCTGTGAATTCCTCAAAGATTCTAATCGTTCAATCCCACAAATTCAATTATGTTCTCTGTACAAATGGAAGCTTCGATTTCGTTTATTGGGTCAACAAAGCCCAATCTTTCATCGCTTATCCCTTCTTCGAACGTCCTTCATCGCCGAGATTTCCCGCTTCCTGCTTTGAAATTGAAGAAAGTTTTAGTGTTTCCAAAAATCTTGCACCAGAACCGCCTAATCATAGCTCAGTGCTCCGCTGGGCTGGCTCCAGAAGAAGAAGACGGGTTTGTGCTAGAAGACGTCCCTCACTTGACAAAATTTCTACCTGATTTACCGGTATTTCATTCTTCCCTAATTTAACAATCGAAACTTCTAATTTCATCAACTCATGTTATGGAAGTTTATCAATGCAACTTAAGGATTTGATTTATGACTGTACTGTGTTAACTTTGTCAAGTCATGAGTTTTCCCATTTAAAGGTAATAACTTTTCTGCTGGGTTCTGTTTGTTCCCTAATTCATGATTTGTTTCTGATATCACAGTCATACCCAAATCCATTGAAAGAAAGCCAAGCATATGCCATTGTCAAGTAAGTTAAATTTAAGTAAGCTAATAATTCCTTTGAGGGTTATAAACTTGTAGTATATTGTTAATGCTCTTTCTGTAGGCGAACCTTCGTCAGTTCTGAAGATGTGGTTGCCCAAACTGTAAGCAGGGATGTTTTCTATTCCAAGCATGTCTTTTGTTTGTATCGTTCTTTGCTTGCTCAACTTCCTTCATATTCAGATTGTAGTTCAGAAGGGAAGTAAGCGAGGAGTACACTTTAGGCGAGCAGGGCCACGAGAACGAGTACGATTTCTTCTTAAAGTCTTTAACTTTTGTGAAGATTTTTCGTTGCTGAAACCTGTTATGTTTTGGCTTCACAGGTTTACTTTAGATCAGATGAAGTAAAAGCTTGCATAGTGACTTGTGGAGGTTTATGCCCAGGAATCAATACAGTTATACGAGAAATTGTTTGTGGATTGAACAATATGTATGGTGTCAATAACATTCTTGGCATTCAGGGAGGATACAGAGGCTTTTACTCCAAAAACACTATGACCCTGACGCCTAAAGTAGTTAACGATATTCATAAACGTGGTGGTACTTTTCTTCAAACCTCAAGAGGAGGACATGATACAGCAAAGATTGTTGATAACATTCAAGATAGAGGAATAAATCAGGTAGCTAACATAAGTAATGTCCATTTTCTTTTCCAGGTTTCATGATCTTTAGGGTGGTTTAGTTAGTCTTGAAACTGAGCCATACTAGTATGTTGTGGATGGGTATTTCAGGTGTATATTATTGGAGGTGATGGTACACAAAAAGGTGCAGAGAAAATATACCAGGTGATTCATTATCACGTATTACTAATCGTTGCGTGTATGTAGCGTTAAGTAATTCTATTGATACTTGCTTCATATTCTGTAAAGGAAGTCGAGAGGCGTGGTCTTCAAGTGGCGGTTTCTGGCATTCCCAAGACAATTGATAACGATATTGCTGTAAATAAGCATTGATAATTTTCAACTTAAGGGATACTTTTCTCTCATATGGAGTTTCTTATACATCTTCTTCAACCATTGTTCTAGGTGATTGACAAATCGTTTGGCTTTGATACTGCTGTTGAGGAAGCACAACGAGCTATTAATGCTGCACATGTAGAGGTCGAGAGCGTGGAAAATGGAGTTGGTATCGTTAAACTCATGGGCAGATACAGCGGTAAATATTCTGTGGTATATGTGGTCTACTTTCTTTTGTGAATATGAGGTTAAACTTTTGGTAAAAATTCTGCAGGTTTTATTGCCATGATTGCAACTTTAGCAAACCGTGATGTGGTAATAGATTATTTTGATTGTTAAGTTGTCACTATAAAATTTCTATATTAAGGTGTAACAGTGGCAGCTTTGGAATGCAACAGGATTGTTGCTTGATTCCGGAATCTCCATTTTTTCTTGAAGGAAAGGGTGGGCTCTTTGAGTTTATCGAACACCGACTCAAAGAGAACAGGCACATGGTTATTGTGATAGCCGAAGGAGCTGGACAGGATTATGTTGCTCAAAGCATGCATGCATCTGAAACTAAAGACGAGTCAGGAAATAGACTCTTGCTTGATGTTGGTCTATGGTTAACTCAACAGATAAAGGTATTCGTCGAAACTTGAAAGTTAAGAAAATGGTTCCTCAAACATTCAAGATGAGTTTTGTAATCACAATGTTGCAGGATCACTTTACAAATGTTCGGAACATGACGATAAACATGAAGTACATAGGTATATCTTCAGATTCACTATCTATATCTTCTTAAAACTCTTCTTTGCATTTCATTGACATATTTACTTGTTGAACAGACCCAACATATATGATAAGAGCAATACCGAGTAACGCATCAGACAATGTCTATTGCACTCTTCTTGCCCAAAGTGCAGTTCATGGAGCAATGGCTGGGTACTCAGGTTTCACTGTGGGTCCAGTTAACAGCAAACACGCATACATCCCAATTTCTGTAAGCTTTTCCCTTCTACCTCTCATTCTTAGACTAACTTAAATCATTGAGGAGTCCTAAACCTTTGTGGTTAAAAGTTAATCCCGTGATTTTTTAAACTGCGCGACATGTTTTTACTTCTGCAGCGGGTGACTGAAGTGACCAATACGGTGAAGTTAACGGATAGGATGTGGGCTAGACTCCTTGCATCGACAAATCAACCAAGTTTCTTGACTGGTGAAGGAGCATTGCAGAGTGTGATTGACATGGAAACTTTGATAACATGAAGATCTCTTCTATCTAAGAAACAGGTCAGCTCATATTCATCAACTGGTCCAAATGTATACTAGACATAGAAGATATCTTTATCGACAACCATTGAGTAATTCGTTGGTTATAAGAATTATTTGGTTGACTTATTGGTAATAATGATACACAACATACATCCCAACGATGAGATTGAGATGTAAATACATATCTTTACGCTGTCTCCCTTTCTCTGTTTACTTTTCCATTTTGCAACTTGTGCATCTTTAGCTGTTGCGTGTGGTCCATCCAATTCCTTGTCATATTTAAAAACTTAATGCTGACTTGTACCCAACCATGAGACAAAACTCTGGCTGCTACATTCTTTAAACCTGGTCCCTCTCTTTGCAACTTGCTCAGCTACTCAATACATTGATCACGCTTTCTGGACATGTGAACTAATTAATACTTCAGTGATATCGAAAACTAAAGCCACTGTGGGATACTGATTGTGTCATTGGATTAAAGTTTCTCCTTTCAGGCTTAAGTAGCACAGAAGTAGTTTAGTCTCTGAAAATACGAATCTGGGACTAGAACTTTGTTTCTAGAACCTTAAGCTATTTAAGACATGAGAAAACACAGAAGTTCCATTGTTGCAGAAACTCTTTAGTACATATTTTGCAAGAGGTTTTCAGTACACTAATCTAACATCTTCTTGGTTCTATACACGATGCTTCACATATTTAAGGTATTAACCTATAATATACTAATAAAACATCACTATTTCCATTAGTTTGATGACGTTGATGAAGTACTCGTAGTTGTTCCTTGAGGCACCTGTACATCGCTTCTCCTCCTCTTTCGGCATGAATTGACAGGAGCATCATACTTTCCGGCATCCAAAGGAAAGTTAAGCACAGCTTTTCTTCCCCTGAGTTTGAAAGCTGCATAGTCATAAGCTCTTGCAGCATCAAGATCACTCTCAAAAGTGCCTAACCAAATCCTGGAACCTTTCTTGGCCGGATCTCGAATCTCTGCAGCGAATTTCCCCCATGGCCTCCTTCTCACGCCTCTGTAATGTCTCGTCTCTTCAAACCTCTTTGTTTTTTTCCGGTTTGAGACAACATCAACCTCAGGCGATGTTGTTGTTGTTGACGATGATGATGATTCTGCTTCCGTTTGCAGAAACTCTAGGACATAGGAATCTGGATCAAAAATAGGTGAACTAGGCTCCAGTTTAGGAACTGCGTTAAAGAGTTCTAGAGACCAAAGCCCTGAGACAAAAGCAGAATCATCAAAGACAAAATCTTCAATGAAACCATCAGGGATCATCAAGTCTTCAAACAGATGTTTCTGTATAACCTCCAAATCAGAGCTGTCCTCAAAAGTTGCCATCCTTTTTATTTTACTTTTTCTTTCGCAGACAAGAAGACGAAGAAGAAGAAGAAGAGAATCTGCAAGTGATGGTTGAAGAAAAGTTTAGATGATTGTGTGGGCTATATAAAGAAGGGAATCCTAAACATGTGTTTCGCAGCCATGTGTGAGGTGTCACAAAGTCTCTCTCCCTGTCTCTCTGGTTTACTCTATGGGTCCCATTCTTATCCATTTAACATTTATGTGAGACAACTTAAAAGATATTTTGTCATGACCCTTCAAGTTGTGCCAACTTGATCTTCTCTATGATGGTGACTAATTTCACTAAACATCCATTTGTCTTTCATTGAAGAATTTGTATTTTGAAAATCTAAAACTATTCTTTTTTAATAAATTATTTTACAAATTAAAAACGTAAACGCTATACAAACAAAATGAATTTTGATAGAGTTGGTATGGACCAGAACTTATGCTTGTAGGTTCATTGAAAAACATACACAGATTTAAATTTTTAACTATTAAAATCAAAACTAAGCCTTTAAAAGCCAAATGCTTGTTTTTTTGTGATAATATATATATATCATTTTCGTAGTAGTAAACTAGTAATGACTCACCTGTTCAATTCTAAATATATTGAAAGATATTTTGTATAATCGTAGTAGTTAAGATGTTTTGTGTAATAACTTCCACCCGAAGAGGAGAGACAAATTCATCAAATTGCTTTTCTTGTAGGGTTCTCTTGCTATAGCTACTTGCTAGGATATATGATTTGACGCAACTTGATTTTTCTTCGTTTCTACTTAATTTCGTAGGGCTCCACATATGTAACCAAACCTTACCCTCTTGCTCAGTTGCTTGACAATTATATTCCTAATCCAATAAATAATGTTAATTAATCCTCTTAATTTTATTATAATATGTATTAGTTGTACAACTTTATGGATGCTTTGTAGATAATCTTAGAGGGTATTATCTCTTGATTGTGTGAAAATTTGAAAAACAAAATCTAACTTTTTCGTATAGATTTGTGTGTAATTTATTGTGTTTTCCTTTACACACTACTTTTACATCTCCAATTTAATTTTTCTTATCCAACTTTGTAATCTATTGACTATTTAGCAGATGGGGAGTTTAGATCTGACTTAATGAATATATTAAGGGATGACAAAAAATTTTGTTACAATCAACGAATTTATAAGAGCACCAACGAATACAAAATATATTCCAAATTTTCAACATCCAAATATTCTTCTAAAAAATCTGTTGACCAAAAATAAAAAAATAAAAAATTAATGAATAAAATGGTTGATACTAAACTATTAATTTGATATTTGCACACTACCGCTACTCTTAATTATATTATAAAATAAAGAAATTATGAGAGTGACGCATGTGAAAACGTCATCGCCCGTTGACTTTTCCTAAGTTCAAGTGACGGAGATAACGGAGAAGTTGGGAGACGTTGGAGATAACGAAGGAATACTGAAAATCCCATCTCCAGCTCCCACATCCCAAATCCCCATCCAACTTGACGGCGTCAAAGATACAGCCTCAACCTCATCAGCCTCCGTCGTCTCCGATGTATTACTCTCTTCTTCCTCCACTTTAACCCTAACTGCCGTCTTCTCCTCTTCCACCGGAGAATTCTTAATCCGTTTACGTTTCCCTAATCCGACGACTCCTTCCTCAAAACAAGTTTCAGGCGTAGCCCTAATTTCAAGAGGGAAATTCAAGATTGCTTTTCTTCCACGCAATTGAAACGCCGCTTGGTCATAAGCTCTTGCAGCTTCAACGGACGTATCGTAAGTACCAAGCCAAATCCTAGAACCTTTTTTGTTCGGATCCCTAATCTCCGCCGCGTATTTGCCCCACGGTCTCCGCCTCACTCCCCTGTAGTGTCTCTCCTCCTCCTTTTCCTCCGTTTTCGTTGAAACCGTTCTCGGGACAGATAGATTCGGTAAGGGCGGTTTACGTTGGTTTAGAGTCGAGTTTGGTTTAGGGGATTGGTTGGTGATGGTTCTAGGGCTTGAGTCTGAGTGAAAATTAACTTGATAAGTAGAAAGAGATGGGCCAGGTTCGTAAAGGAAAAAATTGGAAACTTTAGTTTCCAAGGAATCAAAGTCTGTGAGAAGGTGTTGGCTTATGAATTCGATGGCTGAAGCTTCTTGTTTAGTTGCCATCTTCACTCCTAGTTAACTTGTTATTGTCTCTCTTGATCTTTTGTGATTTGTGTGTGTATGTCTCTATGTGTGGAAGTGGGAAAAAAGAGTGAGGAGAAATATGATAATATATAGTGGTGAAAGGGAGATAAAGAGAGGGTTCCAGGGAGTTTCGTGGATAGGACCGAGAAAGATCATACTAGCTTGTGTTGTGATTTCTGACTTGTTTTCTTTATCTTTTAGATTTCGTCGTTTTCTATTTTTCATATTTTGTCTTACTCCGCTACATGGACTTTTATCATTTAAAAGTACTGACCAAGTTATCATGATGACTTATTTTAGAAATGTATAAATTCAATTAGAGTTTCAAAATTTTAGTCTATATACACTGGGATTATTAAGATTTTAATTTAAGTGGAGTTGTTTGATTGAGATGTATTAGAAATATAAGGAGTTTAATGTACTCGGAAAACCTATCACTTTTTTTCTTCTAGTACCACCTTCAAAAGTCTAATGAAATTTTTTACTTTGAAAATTGTATTGTATGAATCAAAATGTGTAGGAGCAAATCCTACAGACTAGTGGTTGATTTAAGGGTTTAGTGTTTCAACATAAGTACTGGATTTCAGATTTAGAGAACAAAGTATTGCATATAAATGAATGTCCATTTATCATAAATTTTAACATGGTAAGTAAAAACATTCGTTGTGATTTTATGTTTTATGGATACAATTGTTTACCGCAAATGTGGTGTATGTAAATGATCTCTTCTTTTTTTTTGTTTTGGTCAAACGTCTATGTAAAGTATTTATCATAGATCTGTGTAACACAAATAAACTGTAAGTCGTGAAATCGATTGAAAATCAACAAATATGGTAGCAAAAAAAATATGTTGGAAACTAAAAATAATGGAAATGGAAATTGAAAAGTTGAATTTGTTTTATCCAAGAAGTGAAGTTGAATTGTCTGACTATTATGACTAAAGGGAACGACCATGGTCAATGCCAACTGCCACGGCTAATGATATTAATTATTTCCTTTGATCCACGAAGGAGCTTAATATTTTAATATCAACTTGCCAAAATTCACATTATAATTTTAATATCAATCAATACAAAAGTTTGACCCTGTTTCATACTTCTAAAAGAGTTTCCCTTTTGCTTAATCTTTTCTTTATAACTCAGAGATTTAATCTTATAAATTTGAATGATTTCTCGAATATATGGAAGAACTGGATATTTCGAATTAATATTAAGTATTTAAGCTGTCAATTATAATTTTTACTTTATGATACAAGAATATCTTACCTTAAATCTGTATAACAAAATTTCAACCAATAGACTAAAGTTTGCACTATTCTAAATGCTTAGCAATTTAGCATAAAACTAACTAACTTTGATAGCGAGACTAAAAGTTTCGAACGAATTCACTAACTTTTTCTCCAAAACAAACTCTTTGATATTCAGTATAGTTTGATTTTTTACAAAAGAAAATTAACAAACGAACAAAGCAAAAAAAAAGATTTTAAATCAAAACAAAAGAGGCAAAAAAGATGTGAACCAAGAAAAAAAAAGCGAATAAACTTGGCGTGACGTAGAGCAATTTCACTCACAAAGGTGTCAGTTGCATGCATGGACAATACTCTCTTCAGACAAGTGTCGTAGACGTAGACCCCAATCCCTCTCTAAGTCTCTCCTCCAAAGCCCTGCGACGACCAAAATTGGACCCAAACTCTTCAACACAGAACCATAATTCTTAACACAAACTTTCTATTACTGCAAAAATCTTTTTGACAAAAATTTCAAAAGAAAAAAAAAAAGCTTTCTATTACTGCCAAATGCATTTCCTCGGCACGAAAGACAAACCTCCTCTTTATGTCGGTATAACCGTCGTATCCCTCATGATCCTCACCGGTTTAACACTCGCCGGTACGGCTGTGGCGTTAACGGTTATGATACCGATTTTTGTAGTTCTTAGTCCGATTCTCTTACCGGCGTTTATCACTTCAAGTTTCTTGGCCACGGGGTTATTAGCTTCTGGTAGCCTCGGAGCATCGGGGATCACCCTCATCGTCTGGCTCTACAAGTAATTAATTAAGTAATCAAGATTTTTACCCTGAAATGTAATTTATTAACTCTTTAATTATACCATTTGCGGTTACATGCATGGAAGAAACATTTGCGGTTAGATTTCTTTATTATATATATAACCTTGCCCCTCAAATGAATTATAGTTTCAAACGTTTCGAAAGTGTTATATAATGTAAAATGAAAATTGTTCATGCATTATCATACGTGAACATGTTCGTAGTTTATGATCACAATCTTTTATTTTGTAATTAATGTTTGTAAAAAATTTGTGTATGAGTGATGTACACTTAGGAAAGAAGAACATTCCAGATATACTCTGCATGTACGAGGAGTTAGATCTGAGGGAGCTAACAAGCTGGCGGGAGTTGGCAAGCTGCCAGGAAGAGTTAAGCCGCCGGAAGGAGATAAGCAAATTGAGGAAATTAAGCCGCCGAGAGGAGAAAAACCATCTGAAAAAGACAAGCCGCTGGAAGGAGATAAGTTGATAGAGGAAGACAAGCGGCCGGAAGGAGATAAGCAAGCGGAGGAAACTAAGCCGCCGGGAGAAGATAAGCCATCGGAAAAAGACAAGCCTATGGAAGAAGATAAGCCAGTGGAGGAAAATAAGCCACTAGGAGTCAAGCAGGCGTCAATCCCTGAGATATCAAAGGTGCTATATTAGTGATGTTTAAATTATACTCGTTTAAGAATCGTCAATGAGTATAATATTTTGTTTAATGTGATTCTTTTAATTCGGCGTTTTTTTTTTTTTTTTTGGAATGGTACCAGCAGGTTTTGTTGGTGGAGCAAAACCCAATCAGCTCCAAGTATTGCGGTCTAAGTACTTCTGCTAAAAGATCTCATCAAATTCGATTTACCAAGGATCCTACTAAATTACGATCTATTTCTTTTATGAAAGAGTACCAAAAAGTCCCTCGTGTAGGAGCTTTTGCATTTAAACACTTTACTTCTCGTGACAAAAAATAAATAAAGCATAAATTTTAAAAGGAAAATTGGGATATATATATAGGCCAATCATCATTAAGGTATCCGCGCATCAAGAGCTGTCGTATCCCGAAATCGACTTGAAAATGGATATATGATGTAATGATGATATGATTCAGATGAGAGAAATGTACACAAACTTTAAAAGATAACAGAGTTACGTTGTACACACAAAACCATGGGGCCGATGTACACACAACCCATGGGGCCGATTGGTAAGGATTTTTACAATAAATTCTTTATTTTATTTTATTTTACTTTTATACTTTTGGTGTAAAGCTATTCTTTGTTGAGATATGACTTTTTACTTCGATGTTACTAAATTTTTCATGTAACTTTGTTTTCTTAAAAAATACAGTTTTAATTTTATTAACTTTAACTAACAAATAAAAATAATATTTGCTCTATATATAAATAAACTTAAAAAATACAGTGTTTATTTTATTAACATATGATTTTTGTTTATTCTTTGTATGTGTGATTTTTTATTATATGTTCATCATAAATTTAATTAATTAACAAAACAGAAAAACCTTATTTGAACAATTGTTACATAACAATTACATGTTGTAGTTAATTATAAATTTTATTATTTATTTTATATTTTTTTGTAATTTTATTAAAAGAATTGAAAGAATTAGTTATATTATTTATTACTAAAGATTGTTATGTTAATTTCCAAATGTAACTTAAAAGAATTAAAAGAATTGGATGTATTATTATTAATTAATGATATGTTATTCATTTATTAATTTTGAATTTGAATTGTTTTTGTTTAATTAACAAACAAAAAAAATTATTTGAAACTTGTTACGTAACTTTACTTTTTTATAGTTTTAAAAGTCTCATTTTTGAGACTTTTAAAATTTATACTACAAATTTTAAAAGATTTTGAAAAGAGCAGTTAAACTTTTAAAACTTAAAAAAAAAAGTTTTAAAGTCTGATTAGTTAAAAGATAACTGTAACAACTTTAAACTAAAGTCCTTAAAATTTGCAACCAATCACCCGATGTCTGTAGAAAATGGTGGAAACAAAGCTTACTTTTTTAAACCGATGACGGTAGACTCGTGGGCTTCTACGGCTATGTGGTGACGATCGTAAGCAAGCGACAAAATTGTAACCGAGAGAACAATACAGCGGAGCGAGAGAGAGGGCAACATGCCAAATTCTATTTAATTTAATTATACCTAAACTCTAGTACTGGTAGAGCTAAATCGCATAGCCTTTATATTAGATGTTATTTTTTTTTTACGGCTATTAGATGTTAATTTTTGATCAAAGTGAACATAGTTTTGTATCACACATTGACAGTATTAAACAAAAAATTTAACTGTTTAACAAAATAGTTTAAATTACAAGTAACCGCATTTTTTACTTTTAGTTAACCAGTAATAGTACCATTTTTATTTGTAATACTTTGTAGAAAAAGAAAAACAAGATAATCTATATGTCTATTAACTTTCCCTCTACTTTGAATTCTTGTAATTAATTAATATATCCAAATTTACATTTACAGATATTCGTTTTGATCTCAACGCGTCTAGTCTACGCTTGGATCACACATTAATGTACCCTTTAATTTCTTCTACTTAAGTATATTCGTATATTTTTCATAAAAATAAAATTATATCATAAAGTTAGTTTTTTTTGTTAATAAGAAAAATAAATATATGCTCTGAAGTTCATCATGATACATAAAATTCAATAATTTTGTTGTGCTATTTTAATATTTCTTCATATATGTTTGAGAGAGATAAGGAAACCTCTGATGTGCAAATTCCTTTTCGATATGTAATATACTTACTTATATGTGATTTTTTGGGTGAAAAATAAAATATGAGATTCATATATCTTAGTGGATTAAAGACAAAAGTAAAATTTTATCAAAAAAAAGAGGGAAGAAGATAAAAGCAAATTCCAACTGAGTTAAGATTAGGATTGATATTGATAATAACAATGTGGGTACTGGGTAGCTTAGAAAACTAAACAAAGAAAAAAAAAATCTCTGCTAAATATCCGGGGATTAATATCCGGTACATGTTTAGCTGGAAAATAATCTAACGGCTGAAATCTCCATGAATCCTATCTTAAGAAAATCTCAACCGTTTATTGTATGATCTAACGCTGATTCTGCTAGATTTTTCCTTAAAATAACTTTGGAATTACCGTAAAAACTTCCAAATAAAAGAAGATAAATAAGGAAACGCTAAATAAGGAAAACAAAATGAAAAAACACAAAGGACATTCACAAAACCAGCTCACGTATATATCCTAGATAGTATATAATATCTATAAATTAATTATACGGAGATATTTTGACATATAAATACAAGGCGATCGTGAGATTTAATTCTGTGACATAAGAGATATATATTGAAACAAAACATTCAGAGAGAGATGGTGAAGGACATTATGACGGTGGCGAAGACGTTTTCACACTGTGGTCACAATGGCCATAACGCACGGACTTGTCTTAACGGTGTTAATAAGGGAAGTATAAAACTGTTCGGTGTTAACATATCTTCTGATCCGATTAGCCCGCCTGAGGCAACGACGCTAAGGAAGAGTCTGAGTTTGGGAAACCTTGACTCGCTTCTCGCTAATGAAGATAGTAACGGTAACGGTGATCCAATCGCCACCGTTGATGATACTGGTTATCATTCCGATGGTCAGATACATTCCAAAAAGGGTAAAACAGTTCATGAGAAGAAAAAGGGTAATTTTTCTAATTTCAATCGATAATTTATAATTCAATGAAAATTAAAAACTAAAAAAAAAATTTCAAATACAGGGAAGCCATGGACGGAAGAAGAACATCGGAGTTTCTTAATCGGTTTGAAAAAACTCGGTAAAGGAGATTGGAGAGGAATCGCAAAGAGTTTCGTGACGACAAGAACACCGACACAAGTCGCAAGTCATGCTCAGAAATATTTTGTTAGGTTAAACGCTAACGACAAGAGAAAAAGACGTGCTAGTCTCTTTGACATCTCTCTCGAAGATCAGGTTTTTTTTTAATTTGCCTTGCTTCTCAACTAATCCATTAATCTAAGTCCATTGACTTTTTCTAGGGTTTTTAATTTTTGGTTTAATTGATTATTGATTAATCCGAAGGATAAAGAGAGGAACTCTCAAGGTGCATCATCATCATCATCATCTAAGGCTCCATCTAAACAACCAATAATCTTGTCTCAAGAACCTCTGGTACAAGGTCAGACTCATACCGAGATTTCGAACCGGTTTCAGAATCTATCAATGGAGTACATGCCAATCTACCAAACCGTACCACCTTACTATAACTTTCCACCACTTATGTTCCATCCAATGTACTACGCCAATCCTGAATCGGTTAGGTTTGTTCACCCTTCCGGTATACCTGTACCAAGGCATTTACCGATTGGTATACCTCAATCTCAGTCAAATGAAGCTTCTAATATGGCAAAGAAAGATGATTTTGAGCTTGATATCGGTTTGCCTACACCTCCTCCTCCACAAGCTACCGGAGCAACCGACTTGACGGCTCATGGCGTTATTCATGTAAAATGAAATCGCATTTTTTTATTTATTAAAGCATGATATAGGTAATATTATACATTTGGTTGAGTTTTATTTGAATATATATATATCTCTATATTCAGAAAATTTTGGCAATCGGATTATGTACAATTCTTTTTCAGATTAGATTGGAGTAAAAATATATGTTTGGATTTAAATCTAGCTGCTCATTTATAAACCAGAAAAATAATAATCAAGTTATGTTTTAAGCTTATAGATTAAAATCAAAACTCAGGAAAAAAAAATAACATGATTGATTTAGTTATTATCAGCTAGTAAAAACCTTTGATCAATTTTCTTGAAGTTCGACTGGTTCGACCAGCATTGTGTGTGACGATTGGTTTGTCTGAATCTCCAAGTTCTAAAGTGGCGCCCAAGAAACCGGTTTGAGTTCCATCGCTGTCGTTATCAATGTCTCCTTCGATCGTCAACCCTTCAATCCTTGCCGCAATAGATTCTTCTCTCATCCCAACATCCACATCTACAATTAAAATTCGATTTTTATTTATTTTTCGGTTATGAGATTCTCATTATACACACTATGTAATCTAGTATCGGTTAAGTACCGATTACTTTAGATGTTAGGTATGTTAGGTTTAGTAAATCAAATTATGCCAAAAAAAAAAATCAAATTATTTGCTAACTTTAGATTTATAAACAATTTTTGATCATTTTTGCTAAGTATGTATATTAAGAGCACTTCTTTGAAGGAAACAAAAAAAAGAAGGTGAGAATCTATTCTCCAAGAACCTCTTGACAGACTATAAATCTAATAATCGAAGTCTTAATAATCTAGTTCTGTTTTGGTTCTGGTTTTAAAAGATTATATCCAATTTGTTCATGCGTATGAGTCCGTGGTAAATCCAGACTTGGTTTGATCAGCACAAGTGACAAGTAGGTATGATTTAGGCTCGGAAATTGTATGTGTGTGTATTATTAATACCTGGATTTGAGAAAAGCCAAAGGACGAGAGCGCATGCAAGAAGGACAAAAGGAATGATGTGGATAGCGTTTTCTGCAAACCTGCCACGTGACTTATCCTTCTTAACCATCTCCTCAGGTGGATTATTATACGATAGTGGTTCCTCCTCGTCGAGGGGACCAACCACCGAGCCCATCCATACTCCCTTTGGCGGTGCGGATGAGTAGTCTTCCGACACTCGGTTCCAGCTTGCGGATCTATACATTTTGATTTTGTTATGTTTTGTTTCGATCAGTGTGTTTCAAAACTCTAAAGAAAATACGCTTTGTAAGATGTTGATAGTTTTGTAAACGAGCTTGATGATCAGTTTCTTTATTACATTTTTAGTACTTCGTTAATTCACATCTCAAAAAATTCTTAAATTTTTTTTTTCCGAATTTAGAGCCTATGGTTTTGGTACATTTGGATCGAAATTAAGACTTTGTCAAATCGTTCAATAGAAATCTCACTCGTTTCTTCTTTTCTTAGTAACGAAAAATTGTTCTTTGGATTCTTTTTCCTATTTCTATGACATTTTACAATAATCTATACTATTAATGTACTTTTGTAACTATTTTCTTAAAATATATATATATATATATATATATATATATATATATAAATTTGATAATAGCGTAGGTTATTGAGTTTTTAATTGCATGTGTTGGCCAAATTATACATTCACTAAAGGCGATTAAGTGACTCTGTTTGTCATAGCTAGCTTTCCAAAACGCAAACGCAAACGCGAATTTTATTCCTTCATAATTTTGGCACAAAATGTTTCAGTTACCATTCGGCAGCATCAACCGACACTTTCTCCTCTGTCTATCTCTACAAAATTTGTCGATGAACATACTTAACAAGCTCGGTTTAGGATCTAGTAGACACACCAACATGGATCTATCTCCGATTGCACAGTGTCTCGATGACGATGCTCCGGCGCCGGGAAACCAATTTGCTCAATTCGGCGCCGGTTGTTTCTGGAGCGTGGAATTAGCATACCAGAGGGTTCCTGGAGTAACTGAAACAGAGGTCGGATATTCTCAAGGAATCACTTATAAGCCTTGTTACAAAGATGTTTGTTCAGGCACCACAAATCATGCCGAGATAGTTCGTGTTCAATATAATCCTAAAGAGTGCACTTATGAGTCACTTCTTGATGTGTTCTGGTCTAAGCATGATCCCACCACTTTGAATCGCCAGGTAACAAAGTTTTCTCCCTTTGAAGATTGACAAAGAATTCTAGGGTTTTTTTTTTTTGGGGCTCTATGTTAATATAAGCTATGTGCTTGAAACTACTTGATATTGTCTAGGGCTTGCTTGGTTTTGAATAATTCAATGTGTTCTTGATGATTACATTGTCTAGGGCTTACTTGTTACTTTCTAACTGATAAGGGAAACGATGTCGGAACTCAATACCGATCAGGGATATACTTTTACAACCCTGAGCAAGAGAAACTAGCACGTGAGTCGCTCGAGCGTCATCAGCAACAAGTGGAGAGGAAGATTGTGACAGAGATCTTACCGGCTAAAAAATTTTACAGAGCAGAGGAACATCATCAACAATACTTGTCTAAAGGAGGCCGGTTTGGTCTCAAGCAATCCGCTGCAAAAGGCTGTAACGACCCAATCCGCTGCTACGGGTAAAACCCTTGCTTCTACCTAAAAGCAGAGGATATGTTCACTTATGTATAGACTATAGTTGTTGTGCTATACTCGTTGAAAATAAAGAAACTGGGGGCTATTATGTAACTTTTCTTGTTCATAAAACTTTTGAGTGTTCAAATCCTTTAATTAGTTTCCTTATATATAGTATCGTTTGGATGATTTTGGTTTTGTCACTGCCCTCGCTTGGTTGTTCTTAGAAGAATTGTTCCTCTATGTTTCTTGTATGATTAATCAAAAAATGTTTTAGTAAAACGTAAAAATGACTCTTTACCAATAGATAGTGATTTTTTTTTTTAAAACATCATGACACCTACAAAGTGGAGTAAAACAAATAACAAAATTTTAAAACTGGTCTGACAGTATAATGAAAATTTTGATGCCATGTATAAAAGTTGATCACCCCGAGTGATTCTCGAGCATCTTCATTGTAAGCAAGCAGTATATATTGAAAATCTCGTCAGTGATACTAACATATTATTCTTTTTTGGATTCTCTTTATCTTATACATTTCGTTGAGGGTGGATAAACTTTTTAAGCTATCAAGATATAATACTCCAGAATTTGGGATTGTATGTTTCTTACTTTTTCTTGGATTTAATTAAATGTGGTCTCAACTAATTTATATAATAAATTAATAATATAACTAAAGTAAGAACCGTTCATGCGAAATATAGAAGAGTAAAATAATCGAAGGGAGGGTCAAGCAAGTGAAAAAGACAGAAGCGACAGTGATCTTGTGATAACCCAAAAAAAAATTCTTTAAAATCTGCTAGAATGGTGGCTACGTGTTGTTCATTATCACTCAAACGTGAATAGCACGAATCTTAGTTAAGCCTCGCAACTCTCTTACGTGGATTTCCCTCAATCGCATTTCATTTAGATTCTAAGTTATGCTTGAAAATATATCGGTTTCGTTCCATTCGTGAACATAAAGATTATTCTATTAAAATACGATATAATTGTATAATGGTAGATAGATTATGAACATAAAAATTATTCCATGCAATTGTAATTCAGAAAAAATTATCGACCATTTATGAAAACTACGATTTGATAATATTTAATCAGCATAAATATTTTTGGTTCATTCATTTGCATTATATTAGTTCTTATTATTAAAAATATACTGTGGAGAGTTGACACGAATTTATTTTATTTTATTTTTTTGGGGGTCAAAAACCATGGTTTACAGAATCGTATTTTGTTCCGAAACAAATTTGAGGATTCAGAACGTCAACTAAAAGAAGTTTCGTGGAAAAAGATGAATCATAAAATAAATAAATAAATAAACATATTATCTTCACTAGTTGCAATAAGTTAGTTAGAGTTAAATTGTGCTAGTTTCTCTAACCTTTTAAATTTTGTATTAACCGTATGAGTTCACAGAAACTATTATACTATTTTCTTCAACTGGTTAAGACGAAAAGACGAACGTGATGAAAAATTAGGGGCAAATATGGTTTCGTGGGTAAACCAATTTAACGCCGAAGCAAAACCAAATCTCAATTCTCAAGTTACTATGATTGTATGTTTTTTCTCTAACACGACCAATAATCATATCCTCCTAATGTCAAAAGACTCAAAACTCAATACTAAATCTCTATATAATTATTTTACCAATGCTGTAAGAAGTTTAACCAGCAATCATGTGGTATATTACAAAAATTGCCATTAGAAAATAATTATTTTCCTAACAATTTTAAGATATCAATAAAGATAATTTAATCACAAAAATATAAAACTTAGGGTCCCGCTCAATTTATTTGTTTGCATCAAATTAAATAAATACCACAATTCACATTTAAATTAAATTAATAATATAAGATTTACAACAACTAACCAAATCATTAATCAATTTTCTTAATTTATGGATTACCACTTATATATTATATTCTATACATTCATTTTTAGCTGGCTTCTATAAATTTATTTAATAAATTAATATAATATTTATTAACTATGCAAAAACATTTTTCCACATTTTTTACGGATATATGCATATAAAGTTTTAGATTAAGACAATGAAATGAAAATAACATTATTAAAACATGTTAATTATATTTAAAATTTGTGTGGTTAATTATAAATATAATAAAATCAAATGTAATTCTTAAATACAATAAATAAGTGATTAATTATATATATAATTATATTATATTGAATTCTATGCAAATTAACAATTTTATATTCCGCTACCAATCATTATTTATCTTTATAGTTTTTTTAAATATAAAATTTTTATTTAAATTTCCCAATTTGATATCACATTCACTTAATGTATTATAAAGTTATATCTTTCATCTTAAAAATAATAAAACAATATAAAAAATATTTGTTAAGTGTAAAGTATTAGTTTACGAGCATTAAATAAATACTTGTTAAGTGTAAATATTCGAGCTCATAAATATATTCTTATAAACATTCAAGTTCATAAACATTAAAGTAGCTAAAATTTATATAAGATCATAATCTTTATACATTGATATTTTTATAGTAATTTTTTTGTTGTTAAAAGGCTTGATATTTGTATAGTAGTTATAAACAAACAAAATAAACAAAAATTCTTCGAGATGATTGTACTTCTATCCATTGATTTTAGTATATTCGAACATATATTGATAGATCAAATTTTAGATATGACTAATTATAAATGATTAGACCATATTACCATATTAGATTATGCGCTTACAGATTAAAACTAATTAATAGTTGGTGGATTGACTTATATTATTTATATACTACTTAAGATCTCTGTTAACCATATATAATGATAATAAATACGATAAATAAAATATTAAAAATATAAAATAAATCTACTCTAAAATACTAATAATAATTTATAATTATAGAAATTAATAAAATATCAAGCAAATATTTCTCCGCGTAGTATGATGCGGGTTACTATATAGTAAGGAGTTATTTACTCTCTTTTAAACACCATATCTAAGTTTTCTGCAAGTACAATTATAGTTATTCATTTACACGCCACTTCATTCCTTTAACTTGATTAGGACATCTTTGTTACCTTATATTTTAGTATAAATCAAATATTTTTATTCACATTATTATTTTAGTTATATAGAAATAATAGATGTAAAAAAGGATATATAAAAAATACATAATAAATGTTAGTTTTTTATTCAAGATTAGTTTAATCATCACAATTTAAAACAACTAAAATCTTAATTAAAACAGCGAAATGAACCTATAAAGATAAATCATAAAATCCTACACATGCATAAATATATATATACAATCGACACGTATATAGTTGAACTATATAACTCTATAAGAGATCACATACAACCAACTTCTATAAGGCTTTTCCACAAAAAAAAAAAAACGTAAACCCTATAAATCACTTCTATTGCCATTGCGTTTTCCCATTTTTATTTTCTTTTAATATGTTCAATTTTCTTTAATTTTCTTGTTTTAGAAGCTAAGTTAATTAATATTATTCTTAAACCACCAGAAGTCGGTTAAATTAATAATAATTTCCTTTGGCCCATGGTTTCACCATGAGATCATCATAATCACTAGATATTGAGAAGAAGAAAAAAACTTCGTTTTTAGTTTCTTCTATAAAAACACTAAAAATGACAAGCAAAAGACAGAATTAAAAAAAAAAAAAACACATGTAATGTGATGTAATAGACTCATCAAACAGAGCTCTGTATATCTTTTCTTCCATCCATCGAATGGTTGATCAGATTCAGATCCAGACAATGAATCAAGATCTAGAAGAACCAATGGCTGAGATCATGCCAAGTGTCTTAACGGCAATGTCGTATCTGTTGCAAAGAGTATCGGAGACCAACGACAACCTGAGCCAGCAACAGAGGATCTCAGGCTTCCGTGGATTAACCAAACCTTCCATTTCAATCAGAAGCTATCTCGAGAGGATCTTCAAGTACGCCAATTGCAGCTATTCATGTTACATCGTCGCCTATATATATTTGGATCGGTTCGTTAAGAAGCAGCCATTTCTGCTTATCAATTCCTTTAATGTTCATAGGCTTATCATCACAAGTGTTTTGGTCTCTGCTAAATTCATGGATGACTTGTAAGTAAAAATAACTCTGAGGCTAATTTGTTGTAAATTCACTAATTAACTCTTGTTTAATGACTTAATTAAACCTTTTATTTTTGGTAACGATTTTAGGAGTTACAACAATGGATATTATGCTAAAGTTGGGGGAATAAGCAGAGAAGAGATGAACATGCTTGAGCTTGACTTCTTGTTCGGAATCGGGTTTCAGTTAAACGTCACCGTTTCTACTTTCAATAGTTACTGTTGTTTTCTACAGAAAGAGATGATGATGGAGTCTCTGTTTCGAGAACCTTCACTTTCATTCGGAAGTTCTTTTAAGAAGAAACTTCTGATGAATCCACACGAGGAAGACTCTTTATCTACTCGTCACAACAGAAAGCAACTCGTTGTGTGATGTAAACCCTCTTTTATATCCGGAGGGCTTTTAGAAATTTTACTACTCTCATGTTGTGTGATGTAAACCCTCTTTTGTATCCGGTGGGCTTTTAATTAGTGATGTTAACTTAGAATTTTAATTGGATCTACGGATTGGTTTCTTGAAGGCTCTTCTTGAATCTATTATCCTAAACTCTCATCACTCTATTTCTTGAAGTTAAGTTCAAACCAAGTAGAATACATGTTATCAAAACAAAAACAAAAAAATAGTATATATATAACATCTTCTTGAATTGATATCTGCTCTTAGACTCATTTATTCATGTTATTTTTAGCATGGCAAGAAATAATCTAGTCTCTTTTCAGTGAAAGTCACCTAAAATAGTAAAATCTATCATTTTCTTTTGAAAAACAAAAGG
The DNA here is from genome assembly GCA_028015245.1 of Cardamine occulta. Lineage (NCBI taxonomy): Eukaryota > Viridiplantae > Streptophyta > Magnoliopsida > Brassicales > Brassicaceae > Cardamine > Cardamine occulta. The sequence goes on along the minus strand of CM051391.1, from coordinate 3,618,348 downwards.
TTGACCATATCTTCTCTTGAATTTGGAGCCAAAACATAATAAAGTTTTTAAAATGTATAAATTCTGGTATAACCGATACAATTTTCTAACCAGTTGAACTAAATGCAAATGTAAAATGATATTTCTTCGAATTATCTAAACACACACTTAGAACATACAAAACCAATATAAGAAATCACACATCTTAGAGACATGCAAAGACATTATAAGATACGTCGAGGACACAATCTTTAGATATATATAAAGCATACCTTTAGACAAACGAAGTTAAGTTACATTTAGGATGATATCAAGCCTGATAATCTTTACCACAAAACACTTATATCCCTCCCAAAACCTTTTACTTGGGAGAAACTACCAAAACATACTCACGGATGAATCTTACTACCGTGGCTCAAAGCTGCAACTGCACCGTTGGAACCACCACCACCACCACCGCCACCAGACCGGCCATTTCCGCTTCCATAACCATACCCACCACCACGTGCTCCACCACCTCCAGAACCATATCCATATCCACTACCTGATCCTGATCCTGATCCATACCCATATCCGGATCCTCTTCCCCACCCTGTTGGTGATCTACCCGAACCCGACCCATAACCCCATCCGGATCCTGGAGCAGAGCCCCAACCCCAGTTGTACTCCCAATTGGGCCCACGGCCAGACCCACTTTCGCCTTTGTAGTTTTGCCCCGGCATGTTACCCCTCGACCCTGCGAATGGACGAGAAACCGAAGTCTTCGCAGTGATCAAAAAGAACAAAACCAACAAGAGACTTCTGATCATTTTACAACTAATTTCTTAGGGTTATTCTTTTTATATATATTTCGTACTTCAGATTCTTGTTTTGTTATGAAGTTATATTGTAAGAAAGCTTCTCCCACCATTTTATAGGCAACAACATGAACTATTATTGAAATGCAACGAACCGTCACAAGTGGGTTTGATAGTGTAAAATGGGCCAGACCCACGCTTTTGTGAGTTCCAAGCAAAAAATAAAATTTGTAATTAACTTTCTTTTCTTAGGAACAAGTTTATTAAAAAGAAAACATCCCACTTGCATCTCCTAAACATGTTGAGTAATAAACTTTTTTTGCTATATAAAATTTTAACTTAATTAGGCGTAATCTGAGCATCAACTGTAAATAAGCACCACCGTCCTACCAATATAATAAGATGAAGAACAATTATAAGGTTGAGCTATGAACATTATTGTACTTTTTTTTGTTCATAGGTGCCAATCACCATAACTTAGTGCCAAAATTAAATTTTTTTTTTTTTTTGCTCTGACTATTGCTAAAGAGGATATATCCATTGGAAAGGGAATAAAATTTGTAATAGTATTCATAATATATATCTTTTTGTTTTCATATATCTTTTCTGCTATTCAAAGCTATATATACATGAGCTAGTCATTGTTAATCAAAGATCTTTCTATTCTCTCTACTAGAGTAGTCGGTATTACAATATTTAAAAAGTCAAATGAAATGATTAAAAATTTGATATTACTGATCTATTTGAGTTTCTTTAGAGTAGAAAATATTATCTTTCAAGAACCCATTTAAGATGCATCTCAACGTCAATCCCACTTAGAAAATGCTCTAATTACAGCTTGTGATCTGCAAATGCTCATCATCATCATCATCATTACTGCGAAAATACACGCATATAATCAACACCATGCATTGAAAATTGTAGGAAACAAAATCATTAATTCATTTTAAAGATTAGTCCAAAATTGATCGAACAATGATGAGCAAATCAGATATTTATACAATGTCTACTAAAAATCATAGAACACAACAGATTAACTAGTATCTTATCGTCTATCGATTGATTAATCGAACTCAAATAGAAACTATTCAAGTTAACATTTGCTGTATCAAATTCAAATGGTCTAAAATTTTGCTAAGACATTTGAGTATATTTCAGTTAGTCGTGTATGAATTTATTATGAGAAAAAAATGAACAATTCATTTAAACTTTTGATTTATGACATATGTACGAGGTCATCATATAGCCCTACATTAGGTTTATTTTCTGAAAAATTCTTACATATGAATGATTACAACACTGAATATTCATAAGCTATGAGGTCGGTCGGTGTTTTGTGATGGTTTTTTTTTTGTATGATGGGATTATTTCGCATATATAGAAAAAACACGTGTATGTGCATAAAAACTATATAGATTTTCAACTAAAAATCTTAGATGCATAGGCGATCAAAAACATATATAGATGTTAAATGACACGAACAGTTTAAGTTAAATCAAAGTTTGTAACCAAATTCATAATCTTCGACGACGTGCAACGTAAATGCACTACTAATCTCATCTAGTAAACGGAACAAAAATAAGTTTTTACAACTTATTATGATTAACAATATACTACATGTTACGAATTAATTAGTGATTAATACCATAATTTGTTTGTTCTGATTTATATTTACGTAATTAAGTCTCTTTTGCAATAAATGTATTAATGATGTCGAATATATTCATTCATTCCACAAGTTTAACACTAATATTGTTTTCCTGCAACGATTAAAAGATCTATAGTGCACACACGAAGTTTTTGGCTCTAAGAAATATCTAAAGGATCTTTTTAGGAATGATGGCAACTTTAAATACATTTTCAACGGTGAAGCGGTCCACACGCACAACTTCCTGCGGTGGAGCAACTACCATATGTTATGTCTCTTTAGGATATGATCGAATATTCATGTACATAATCAGTATTTGTTTACACATACACACTCTTAAAGACTACCTCCAAAAAAAAAATCTGAAACCTCCCAATCCACTGTTATCGACTATTTTTTTAATCATAAATAAAAACGAAATTCTGTGTCCGGTATCCCTGCATGTATCACATCGTGTTTCTTACAACATTCCTTTAACAAGATTCAAAATATATAGAAAATGGATTTACGTATGTGATGTTTAATGGATCGATTTTTTCTAGTGGAGTTAAACAGGTTGGCAAATCCGGCCAATCCGGAGCATAGTCCAGTCCAATCCAATCCAATCCATACAATTTTCTTACAAAAAAATTATTTATATAGCCTAAATTTCCAACTCGTATATCACTTTATCTTGCCAATATACTATAGTATATTTGTGTATAACATAAAACCAGATAAATATGTGGCATCCATTGCCCCGCACGGATTTCAAGATTTGCATGAAGCTAGTAAAACAAAGATTGACTTGAGATGATAACCTTTTGTCAACTTTTTTTTGTAACCAAACCGATTTTATTTCTTGTGAATAATGACGTTGGAATATATAAATTATCTACAAAAAAAACTACTATTCTACAGAACTTAATATTTTTGCATAAATATTATGTAAAATAAATTGTTTTCAAATGTAATATCATATAATTTAAATTTTCGATTTGGTATATAGGTTCGACACACTGTCTCAATAACAACATTCTGTGACCCTTAAGCTGTGCCACGTGCTGGACCCTCACTAGTCACTACTATTTCCACCCACTTCCTTCTATTATTACACACTTGGCATAAATGCATATAAATTTGATTTCAGAAAAGAAAAAAATGAAGTCGATACATACATATGGACTTCGACTATGTGACTATACACGCGTTTGTAACTTTATTACTAGTAACAAACTATTATTAGTACTGTATATATGAACGTTATACATTATATCGCTTGGATTTCTGTATTTTTAATTACGAATGCACAACAATAATTTAGTTACCATTAGTTTTGTCTAACATGTGATAAATCCCAATCTGCAATTTTAAGAGTAAGGAAGAAGAAGAAGAGAAGTAGTAGGAGAAGAAGAAACGATAAAAGAGTTTTGTGGGCTATTCTTGCCTCTTTTTTTCCTTTTCTTTGATTTAAATAGAACAGAAAATGGAGTTCAACTCCTTATAACATGAACAGTGGAAAACATGGAAGAGTGATTCCTCGAGATAAGGAAGACCACTTCTTCTCTGTTATTTGCAGAAACAAAATACTGAAATAAAAATACAAACCAAGAATAATCAATCAATGTATCGTCGGTTTGGTTTCTTCTTGCGAACCGATTGTCTTTGCTTTAATCTTCCCAGATGCTCAGGTGCATCATTACTCTCTCCGTCGGAAAGAACCTTGTCCTCAAGGTTCAGCGTTGGAAAACTCTTCCGAAGTTGATGAATATCCTCCCATGTTGCCTCCGTCAGCGGTAAGTTATGCCACTTAATGAGTGCTTGTGATGTATTGTCATCATTGCGCACCTGTAACACTTGCTCTGGTCGAAGGCGAAGCAGACCTGAAGCTCGTAGGGGCGGTAGTGTGCCGAGTAATGGAGTATCGGAACCCAAACGTCGCTTTAATAGAGAGACATGAAAAACAGGGTGCACTTTGGTACCTTCGGGCAGTTTCAAGCGATAAGCTACAGGTCCAATGCAAGCTTCAATCTGGAATGGCCCATAATACTTAGTCGCAAGTTTCTGTGATGTCCGACGAAAGATGGTATGCTGGCGATACGGTTGAAGGCGCAGAAAAACCCAATCTCCCACTGCAAAAGAGATATCCTTTCTCTTAGCATCGACAACTTGTTTCATCCTGTTGTTTGCTGACGCTAAGTGCTTCTTTAAATCCTGGAGTAATTCGTCCCGTGCTTGGAGTTGTTCCTCAAGCTCAGTGACTTAAGTCGATCCCAATTCATAATTGACAAGTGATGGGGGATCGCGACCATATAAGGCTTTGAAGAGAGTCATACCCGTTGAAGCGTGGTACGTAGTATTGTACCAATACTCAGCCCAAGGCAAAAGAGAAGACCATTGAGATGGACGCTGATGAACAAAACAATGAAGAAATTGTTCGATACAACGATTAACCACCTCCGTTTGGCCGTCGTTTTGTGGGTGATATGCAGATGACATACAAAGCTTGGTTCCTGTTAAACGCCATAGGTCTCGCCAAAAAGAACTTACAAAAACAGGATCTCGGTCACTGAAAATGCTCTTAGGAACGCCATGAAGTCTGACTATAGTGTCCATGAATTTTTGTGCGACCACGCGGGTGGTGTAAGGATGCGAAAGAGGAACCAGATGAACTGACTTCGTTAGACGATCAACGACAACCATTATAGTTGTATACTTTTCTGAACTAGGCAACCCATCAACAAAATCCATAGATATGTCTTCCCAAACTTGATTCGGGATAGGTAATGGCTGCAAAATACCCGATGGCTTCAAGCTGTCGGCTTTAACACGCTGGCATACGTCACAACTTGCCACATATTCGGCAACCGACTTATGCATAGATGGCCAGTAAAACTGTGAAACCAGACACTTGAATGTACGCAGAACTCCAGAATGGCCCCCCATTGGTGTGTTATGAAACTCATGTAGTAACTGGTTGACTATAGGTGATGCAGGGGGAATGACCAAACGATTATGGTAACAAAAAAGACTATTGATGCGAGTGTATGGCTGGCCTGGTGAAGTATCCGCAAGTGTGCCAAGCTTCAGGAGGTAAGGATCCGCAGTCCCCAAACGCTTAATATCAGCCCATAAATCAGATGTGTGAGTGAAAATAGCGTTAAGACACGGACTATCAGATCTGCGAGATAAAGCATCAGCGGCGGAGTTGGTTGTCCCTGGCTTATACGTTATTTCGTAGTCATAACCAACTAGTTTTCCGAGCCACTTTTGCTGTTCTGGGGTCATTATCCTCTGCTCGAGCAAGTAACGAAGACTTTGGTGATCCGTTTGAATAATAAAGTGACGTCCCAACAAGTAAGATCTCCATGTTCGAATAGCAATGACAGTAGCCAGCATCTCACGAGCATATGTAGATCAATTCTGTTTAGAAACACCTAATGATCTACTCATGAAAACAATAGGTCGACCGTGCTGTGATAGAACTGCTCCAATACCGTCGCTCGACGCATCCGTTTGAATAACGAATTGAGATGAAAAATCAGACATCGCCAACATTGGTGTTGTTGTTATGGCTGTCTTGAGGTTCTGAAAAGCTTTGTCCGCCTCAGGAGTCCATGAAAATTTCCCCTTTTTTAAAAAATTCGTCAATGGTCGCGCGAGTACCCAATAAGATTGGACGAACTTTTGGTAATATCCCGTAAGACCAAGAAATCCGCGCAACTCGGAAATGAAAGTTGGAGGAGGCCACGAGAGCATAGCTTGAATTTTTGTTTGATCCAGTTTGACACCCTCACCCGAAATAATATGCCCCAAATACTCCAGCTCCTTTTTACCGAAATCGCATTTTTTAAGCTTCACAAAAAATTTGTTATGGCGGAGCAGCTCAAAAACCTTTGTGACATGCGTTAGATGATTACTCCATGACTTGCTGTATATCAAAATATCGTCGAAAAATACAAGCACAAAAGAGCGAAGGTGTGGTCGAAATACCGAGTTCATAAGGGCTTGAAACGTAGACGGAGCATTACAAAGACCAAAAGGCATGACCGTATACTCGTAATGGCCATTATGGGTGTGAAAAGCAGTCTTGTGAATGTCTGGTGGATGGACTCGGACCTGGTGATAATCCGCCGTAAGATCCAGTTTTGTAAAAAATGTTGCGCCATATAGCTCGTCGAGCATGTCGTCCACTATTGGAATTGGAAAACGGTCTTTAACTGTTACAGAGTTTAATGCTCTATAGTCCGTGCAGAAGCACCACGAACCGTCTATCTTCTTAACAAGTAGGACCGGTGAGGAGAACAGGCTGGTGCTAGGACAAATCAGGCCGGATTCGAGCATAACTTGAACTTGATTTTTGATTTTCTCTTTCTGAAAATGAGCATATCTGTATGGGCGGACATTGATAGGGTCTGATCCTTCTTTTAAGACTATGTGATGTTCGATGTCTCGTTGCATAGGTAGTTCTGTTGGAGTTTCAAAGATGTCCGAAAATTTTTGTACCAAGACTCGCATTTCCTCGTGTAGGGATCCGTTGTTGGTGGTATTTTACTGGAGATAAATCGCAAAACATGCTTGTCCATGGTCTGCGTCGCGTACTAATTCTTTCGGTGTCGCTGAGGAAATGGACGACGCTTTGATCCCGGAAATACAATGTGGGGTACCTTCCCATGTGAAAGCCATTGTCTTTGCTTGGCAATTGCATAATGTCGGCCCGAGCTTTGATAACCAAGCTGTACCCAGAACAACATCTACTCCTGTCAATGGTAAGATAAAGAAGTCAACATAAAAGATTGCACCATCGACGTGCACTTTTGTCCCCGGATACGCGCTACGACACTGGAGCATGTAGCCATCCGCAACTCTAACTCTGACTGGTGAAAATGGTTGTAGCTTATGATTCAAACGGTTAGCTGTTTGTTCACTGATGAAATTGTTTGTGGCGCCACTATCGATCAATGCTATTAAGGGGCGATGATTTAATAAAATTTGCACCCGTAATGTCCCTGGTGTATCCCATCCAGTCAATGCGTGAATCAAAATTTCATGTTCTTTGGGTTCGTGGAAAACCTCATCATCATCCTCGTCATGGTCATCGCCTTCCATGAGTAAGAGTTGGGACGTCCGACATTTGTGACCCGGTGCATATTTTTCATCACAGCTAAAGCATAATCCCAGACTTCGTTTGCATTTCATTTCATTCTAGCTCAGTCTCTTGGGTGTTTGTTGTGTTGAATCGTGAGTTGACTGTCGGGGCGGATTAGGAAAAACTGGTTGGTGCGGACGAGAATTTGTGGGAGGTGACGACCATGTGGTAGAATGGTTACGGGATGTGAAATTATGTTTTTGTTTCTGTAGCTGATCGTCTCGTAGTCTAGCTAGGTTGATGACCTCTTTCAGAGTTTTAAGAGCAAACATCCGAACACTATCTGCGATGGAGTCGTTGAGTCCTCCCAAGAAAGAACCTACAAGAGCTTATTCAGACCAGTTACGTACCTTATTCAGTAGGCATTCAAAGTCTCTTTGATAGTCTCGTAATGAACCGGTTTGTTTAATTTTGCAGAGTGCTTCGTGGAAGTTCTCCCCCTCAGTTGACCCGAAACGGACCCATAGTTCTTCTTCAAACACATCCCATGTGGCGTTATGTGGATCAATGTGCAGTGCGGTTGAGATAGCGAGCCACCATTCGTTGGCTTCGTCAGTAAGATGGTAAGTCGCGAAGCTAACTTGTTGCTCCAGTGGGATCTCTTGATGAACGAAATATTGTTTGGCCTTACTGATCCATTCAGTCGGATCTCCGCCATGAAAACGAGGGAAATCAAGCTTAACGTGGCAATTTCGTTGGAGCACTGGGGCTGGTGGAGGAATAACCGCATCAACATGCTGGTTATTAAGTGGTGGTGGATTGATGGGGACAAGTGGAACGAAAGGCACTGGTGGTGGATGTATGAGGGGAGGACGATTATCTGGAATCCGAGTCGGCCCGTCGTCGCGGCGTTGAGTGATCAGTCCAGTTAACTGAACAACTGCTTCAGCTAATGCTTGCCGGAAAGACGTATCCATCGCCTGTAACCTTGTATCAACCACCATGGAGAGGGTTTAAAGCTCGTCTTTTATAGTGTCGAACCCTGTTTCTAGTTCCTCTAACCTTTCTTTGTTTGTAGCCAATTTTTTTTTTTGATTTTCTTAATAGAAGTGCAAAAAAGAAAAAAAAAATTTGACAGAAATGAACTGGCTCTGATACCAATTGATAAATCCCAGTCTGCAATTTTAAGAGTAAGGAAGAAGAAGAAGAGAAGTAGTAGGAGAAGAAGAAACGATAGAAGAGTTTTGTGGGCAATTCCTACCTCTTTTTTTTGCTTTTCTTTGATTTAAAAAGAACAGAAAATGGAGTTCAACTCCTTACAACATGGAAAGTGGAAAAAGTGGAAGAGTGATTCCTCGAGATAAAGAAGACCGCTTCTTCTCTGTTATTTGCAGAAACAAAATATTGAAATACAAATACAAACCAAAAATAATCAATCAATGTATCGTCGGTTTGGTTTTCTCTTGCGAACCGATTGTCTTTGGTTTAATCTTCCCAGATGCTCAGGTGCATCAACATGTTATATAATTTTTAGAACAATCAAAGGGATACTAACAAGGCGATTTATGTTGTACTCGTCTTTCTCCACTCGAGTTCTTTCTCCCACTCCAAGATCCGTCAGTTCGAAATATTATTTGGTACGGTTTCCATGACTAGTCTTGAATCTTGGATTTAGATAATGCATGAATGGTTTAGATTTTGTTTGGGTCTTAATTTTCAAGATTGTTTCGATATCACAGGTTTTGCATTCTTTCTGTAAATAAATGCCGTCCTCTTTGTATGTTGATGATCAGGTTCAACTAAATCCCGTAGATCATTTCTTTATGTCACATCTTAAAAATTTGAATAATAGGTTTAGTAGAGGGTTTGTAATTGGCCCTATGCTCTCGGTTTAATCGGTATTCAGAAATATGATCAAACCGATATTAGGAATTTGGTGGTCCAAATGTATAAACTTTTTTTTTAAAATCTACTATTAGTTGATCAAATATTGAATAACACCTAAAAACAATTAACTCCCAATTTCTTGAAAAAACAATAGTATTTGTTAAAGCATCATTATTAGGAGAAACCCAAATGGATTTCTTAAGTAATATTTAATTATAATTTTGAAGTTAAGAAATTCTGTTTTATTGGTAGAAAACCATTAGGAGTTCTTAAAAAAATAATAATAATTTTGTTTTATTTTAAATAGAGTGTATTTTTTTAGTTAAACATAGTTGACATAAAAACACAACATTTTCAACATAGATTTTGAAAAAAAAATGCAAAAGAACACTTAATTTGAGTTTCTTTCTGATCTTGTCTATGAATCGCTTTTTGTTCACCCACCAAACAATTTTAATTCATTAATATGTAAAAAAGGTTTATAATTTTAAAGTTGAAGTTAAGAAAAAGTTTATAAAAAAAATTTAAAATTTTTTTAGAAGTTAAAAGTTAAGAAAAAAAAAATCTGGCAAAAAAAATTGGCAAAAAAAAATATACGGCGAATTAAAAGTTGATACGTGGCTAAAAACAGTGTAAAAACTCTTTAAAGTTCTTATTTAAAAACCGATCCTTACACTGTTTACAATTATTTTATTTTTTTAAATTTCCACTTTTTGCTTTAAAAACCCTGCAATAATAATAATGATGCTCTTAAGATGAAAATTAAGAGATTACTCAGTAACGACAACATATAAAAATATGGTTCGATTCTGCCAGCTAATTTCTTCAAATCAAAGATCAGAAGAGGGAGCTGCAAATCCTCATTGTAATCTCCATATCACGCAAAACTTATAAGACAAAAGAAATCGAAACAAAAAAAATCGGAAAATGAAATTGAAATATTTATTATAGAAGAGAAATATCGTTCAGTTCAACGGGATTATCGACACGCAAAACTTTCCATGAAAAAACAAGAAAAATCCTGCATTCTTGTCTGTTGAGCTTGAATATTACGAAGTCATCACCACGAATTATTCTCTTTCTATAATTTAGACCCAAAAAAAATCAATATAATAAAAACACAATATAGAAGATGAAACTGGAAAATATTGTAGCTAATGAACCTAGACTTGGCTTTGAGATTTTATATTTATAGGATCAAATGTGTCTAGGGTTTCTATTGACTCGTCCCGTTTGATTCGAACTTAAATGAGCCGTAATATTTAAGTAGGCCTTTTAAGCTAGAAAAATGTTTACAAAACCCACCAAACATTTAATTTAATTTGACCCGGCCCACTTATATCTTTAACGTTCACCCTAGTAATCACATCTAAGATATGCAACCGAGTCCTTTTGTGATAATGATGTCGTTGCTACCTCACTAGTCACTACACATATAAAAAAAATCCATATAATGCATGTTAGCACCAAAAAAAAAAAAAAAAGACAACAATAAAACTTGTTAGTCGTATTGATCCGTAAACTAAAATCAAAATTTTAACCAAGGTTATGAGTTTATTTGCATGTACTATACCAAATGTTTGTAACTCAACTGATAAAGACCGTAAGTGAAGTTTAGAGATCGTTGGAGTGATGTTTGGAACAAAATTACATAGTGTGATTTTGTGCATGTAGAGATTATGGGCTTCGATACAAAAATTCTTAGAAAAAAAATGTATTAGCAATTACCAATAGAAAAAAACGGACAACAAATAGTATAGTAGAAGACAATATTCGTTAATCATTAATTATCCATTAAAAGAAATTCAAAGTAAAAAAAATCTGCCACCACAAGTTATCTGAAAACAAATTGTATTTCTTTATATTTTTTTTATTAAACTACCAAAGAGACAAGTGTTGAAATTAAATAAATATATAAGGACCAATATAAACTCGCCACGTACAAACATATGTCAAACAGTTGAGCAAAGTGGTCTCTCTCTCTCGGTCTCGATTTCTCAATTCTCACTATGCACAATTAAGAGCAGGCAAATAGATTGATCTGGTGCTTAAGATTTCGTAAGATGTCATGTTTGGGTAGGATTTTGTCTGTTTCCTACCCATCGGATCCGTACAATTCGCAGTTTTCAGTGTATAAGCTCTCTTCACTACGGCGAAATCGGAGATTGAGATGGCGTTTCACGGCGTTGCAACCTGAATCTTCTTCACTCGACTCTGAATCCGCCGATAAATTCGCTGCCTGGTAATCAGATTAGCTTGTGAATGATGACAAGTTTAAAAATCTATAAAATTACAGAGTTTTGGGATTTGATTTTTGTATATCGGAATAAAAATCATAGCTTTAGTTTCTACGTTTCGTGTTTGGTCCATCACTAATAATGAATTTTTTTTTTTTTTGGTTTGGTGAAGTTTTTGTATTATAGAAGGGCCTGAAACAGTACAGGACTTTGCTAAAATGCAATTACAAGAGATTCAAGATAACATTCGAAGCCGACGAAACAAGATCTTCTTGCACATGGAAGAGGTACACATCTTGCAAAAAAAAAAAGAGCCTTTTACTTTCTAAAAGTAGAAACTTTTTAGTTTCCCTGAAACTGTGGATTATATATATAGGTAAGGAGGCTAAGAATACAACAACGGATCAAAAACACAGAACTTGGAATCATAAATGAAGAGCAAGAACATGAATTGCCTAATTTCCCATCCTTTATCCCATTCTTACCTCCATTGGTGAGTTCCCAAATTGTGATTCTTTTTGCCTTTGCAAGAGGGTTTATTTAATTTTTCGAATTGATTCATATATACATTTTGATTACAGACTGCTGCCAATTTGAAAGTCTACTACGCAACTTGTTTTTCACTTATTGCGGGGATTATACTATTTGGTGGCCTACTAGCTCCTACTGTAAGTGATTTCATTGCTAAATTTTGGTCACCTTTGGATTTTCTTTTTCCAAGATTGGCTTTGTTGTTCTCTATAATATATAGTTTTGATTTTGTATCCTTGGCAGCTAGAGCTGAAGCTAGGTATAGGAGGCACATCATATGCAGATTTCATTCAAAGCCTTCATCTACCTATGCAATTGAGGTTTTATAATACTTACTTCTTTTGAGTTTTCTTACAACTTGTGATTTTCACATTCGTATAATCATCTCTTGAAACGATGCTTAAACTTTGTGTGAATTATAATGACAGTCAAGTTGATCCGATAGTAGCATCGTTTTCTGGAGGAGCTGTTGGTGTGATCTCGGCGTTGATGGTAGTTGAAGTCAACAATGTAAAGCAGCAAGAGCATAAGAGATGCAAATACTGTCTAGGAACTGGTAATATGATTCCTTTTTCTTCTTCTTGCTTGGTTTCAAAAGATGATGAGGGTTTAGATTCTGGTTTTGAACAAGGTGATCACATTTGTTATATAACACAGGGTATCTAGCATGTGCTCGTTGCTCTAGCACAGGTGCTCTTGTTTTAACTGAACCAGTCTCATCTATTGCTGGTGGTAGTCATTCTCTGTTACCTCCCAAAACCGAAAGATGTTCAAACTGTTCAGGTGCAGGAAAGGTAAAAACACAAAAAAAAAAAAAAGCCTAAAACCGAAAAGCTTGAGTTGTGGATGCTAAGTTGTATGTGTTTGATGTTCAGGTGATGTGCCCGACATGTCTTTGCACGGGAATGGCTATGGCTAGCGAGCACGACCCTCGGATCGATCCCTTTGATTGAATCTGCATCACATTCCACTTCCCCCTCACTACTATCTTCTTCTGTCACTGTAACTGAAAATGGTATGTACCGATGAGTGATGAATAATTAGATGTGCATCCTTTGATCTGTATATACACACACAAATGAAGTTTATAATGTTAGATTTGTCTGCTCAAAACAAATAAAGCGACACTGTGACCAGATAAACCAACTACTCGAAACTGGCATGTTGAGTACCGTTTTGTGACATCAAACGGGACGTAATGTTTGGGTTCTCCAGTAAGCAAGAAGATCTTGTTTCCTGGTTCCTGTTAACATTTTTTTTTCTGAGCTCTGAATGTTTTCAGTTCTATAACAATGAGAAGAAAAAAAGGATAGAAACAGGTGTGTGACTGTGTGTGTGTGGGGGTTCAAGCTTCCCAGCCACGGAAGAGAAGGGTGAGAGTGACTCGGTTAACACCATGAGTGAAAGCTCTCATACGTAAATTGCAGGAATAAGAGTGGCACATTGAAGTTGGTGAAAGGCACGAGCCATGAACTTCTGTAGCTCTGTTTTTGCGTATATGTCTGGAAGAATCACCACTCCTTTCTTCAAATCATCAAGAAAATCTGCACTTAGACACAAGGAAAAAGGAGCTTTAGAAACCAAACCCTTTTGAGTAACAAAGCAGAACATAAGTAAAAATCCTAAGCCTGGTCTGCTTCTAGAGCTATTGGATGGTTTGCAGCTTCTATTATGAACTTGGTCTTGACTTCCCTAACAGAAAGAAACAATGGAATTAAACAGAGTCGGGAGAAAAGGGAATATGTATAAATGTTTGGCTGCGTTTGGAAGTCTTGGTTCAGAATTTTTCAAGGCAACACCCAACTCATGTACAAGCAGTTCATTAGAGTTCATGGAATCTCTGAGACTACATGTGTTTCCGATGAGCATGGATATCGATACCTTCAGGATTCTTGATAGCATCTATGATGTTTTTGACTGCGATAACTTTTCCGCCTTTCTCATGGATCAGCCTTGCATTCAAAGTGAGAATAGCTTCAGTGGCGTAAACAAAACCATGTCCTGTGCCAGCTTGACATGATCCATTCATGTAGCAGAACTGGGGTATCTCAAGAAAAAACTCTGTTTTCTGAGAACAATGAACTTACACGCTCTGTTTCTCAAGAACTAGGGAATATAAGAATTGAGAAGCCTCAAGATCTTAGATCTCTCCAACAACTTTTTTTTTCTAAAACATCAAACATAAGGAATCATATATAGAGATTTTTTTTTAATAGGAATGATTCTTATTCCTTGTAGAAGAGAAACACTCTAGACAAGCCTCAGCTCCTCCAAATATTACAATATCAGAAAAAAAAAAAGTAAAAACTGTACAAGTTACATATATATTTTTTTCATTTCAAATAAAGTAATTTAAATACGGAGTAGTTGATAATTAATTTGGTAGTAAGGTTAGAAAGAGGGAGGAGGGAGGAGCCAGCTAGATCCTTGGATATAGCCAAGTGATATGAAATAGTTAGCTTCTATGTTGTCAATGTCTTGTGTATACTTAACTCTCTTCTCCTTGTGCGACCCTGATCCTGAGCACTTATACTCTCCATAAAACACCGTCCTGCTCATGATCAATCCGTGCAATTTACAGTAATGTAATATACTTTTCGATTGATATATGCTATGGTTTAGACTATACATACTTGTCACGTTGGGCATCACGATTTTCTTGCCATCCGGAAGGGTTCACAGCACTTGACAGATCAGTGTACACGTAAACAACCTTAGGGTGGCTCATCCATGCTCGACCTAGATAGATCCCGGTTCCAGTCCCTGTAACTTTACAGTGCACAAACGTGTATCCGCTTTTCTCTTCCGCGCTTTTTCCCGCATGAGCTGTGATCATTCTGATCCATCTCCCACAACGTTTAGTTGTGTACGCTATTTTCATTAATATAACGATATATTACCGTTAAAGATCATCATAAAAGTGTGTATATATATAGAATGAATTGTATAAGCATGCAAGAGGTTTAGTTAGATAGTTACGAGGTATAGAGAGCGTCCGCTTCCAAAGATAAAATCAAATGGGCCTTCGATGTAGCAGTCTTTAAAGAAATGGTTTCCGGTGTCATCGCAAATGGTATCTTGATAACCATAGAATTTACATTGTAGAAAGCTGCTTTGTTGCCAGAGATTCTCATAGATAAGGCTTGTGCTCCTTTCCTCTTACCATCCGGCATTGGCGCAGAATTCTAAAAACGCAAATGTTATTCCCTCTCTTTAAAGAACAACAGATATTTTGAGATGACAACTAACAATGTATACCTTAACGATGATGTTAACAGCCATGAAATAGTCGGATAAGACAATGAGAGTTGCGCTATTGACTGTTCCATATTGTGCTGCGGTACCGTGAATGTCAATACAGGCATTTTGTTTGGATGACCGTACAATGTGATGAAAGGTTTGTTTCTATCGATCGTAACCTTCTCTTTGTATACACCACGAAGTCTCGTGTTCCCTGCAGGTATACTCTTTATTTTTTTGATAAAATGTGAATATATTACCAAATGGAACGGTTTAGATACAAGAGCTTGCGCAGTTTATACTTCAAAAGGCCAAAAAATTTGAAAAAAGCCTAATGGAGTTGAAGCAGAATTTCTAAAACAGATTACATATTCGTGAACCAAAGGGATAAAAGGTTAGTGAAAGCTTTCCTCTTGATCCTTGCAAGTATGGTATCTCGGACTGAGCGATCAATGTGGCCGAAGACCTCTGCAACAGTTGCTGAGACATTGTTGTGGAGTCTATTGTTTCTCTCCCTCCAAAAGGTGAATATGGTGGTTTGAGCTGCCAGTTTCTTAAGAGTCTTAGAGGTACCCGGAGAGTTGGAAGAAAGCCACGAAATGAGTACCTGCCAATTAGAGAATAGGCATCGGGGATAGCCTAATCTTTCAAGGACTAGGAACCAAACCTGTGAGCTGAAATCACAATGTAGAAAGAGATGGTCTCTGGTTTCTGAGAAGTTGCTGCAGGTGCAGCAAACTTCTGTATCCGAGACGCCCCAGCGCAAAAGTCGAGATCGGAGAGGAAGTTTGTCAAGCTGACAAACCCAGAATGTGAATGCCTGCTTAGGGACATGTCCTTTATACCAAATAACATGCTCCCATTCTGCCCTATTTCGAGTTGGTCTCAAATCATCCCAAGTATTCTTAATGGAGAAAGAGATTCCCGGCCTATTCCCGGTAATCCATTGAAAGCAGTCCTTCCCATTCAAGGGAGATGGAGGATCCGTGGATAGTAGAATTGATCTGATGACATTCATAGTTCTGTTTCTTGAGTTAAATGGTGGGAGCTTCCAGTCAGTATTTCTACAGCCCTCTGCCACAGTAGAGTTGATAGGAATTCCAAGTAGTCTAGGTTCCGAGTTGCCAGTAATGTCAATTAAAAGTCCATGTCTACTCTAGTCATCAAACCAATAGCTGGCCTCTTTACCATCTCCTAGGAAGCATTTTAAGAACCTTTTACTTGTAATTCTTAGGTTAAGTAGTGACTTCCAAAACCAAGATGATGGCTTCTTCACATCAGCAGTCCAGAAAGAGGTCCGTTTCAATCTGTGATCCTTATTCCATGCAACCCAGAGTGAACCACTATTGGAAAAAGGAGCCAAATGAGCCGGTATACTCTTTATTGCTTCGGTTAATGTCTTCAAATGGCCTCTTCCATTTTGTTTCACCTGCATTTGTAGATCCAAAATATATTTGATGAATAAAACCCTAAATCTTATTATATGCAGAAAATCTATTTAAGTAATGGTTTGCCATATGTTGTTTATTTGCAAGTGACTAATATGTAATAATCTATTTAAGTAATGTTATTTGCCTTGATGATCCGTGGCGTAGCCTCGGCGGTCAATAGAGCTGGATCTAATGTGCTATTTCTACTAGCCAACGAAGGGACGTTGGTGTTGAACCACTGCTCGATTCGGCCTTTGTTCTGCGGAATTGGTGCTGCATCGTTACCGAAAACCACGGGCGATGTAACCACCACGAGCAGGATTGTTACTATTAGGGACACAAAATTGTATCCCATTTTCTATTAGTATTTTAGTTACTACTTTTCTAAAATAAAGATAAATATTTGTGTGCTTTCTTTTCTTTTTCTTCTTCTTATGGTATATATATACCATCCCTGAAAGCAAAGAACAGCGAATGCCGTTAGTTTTGCTAAATTGGTTTCTGGTTCATGCTCTTTATTCATTTTTATCCCTTCGTAAGTTCTATATATATATTATGTACTTTTTAAAGTGCTTCGACCTAATTAGTTTTTGTTTCTGGAACAAATGATTAGCTAATTATTACGCTAATTTCTTACAGTTCGTGTTGATTTTTAGGGTAAATTTTTCGTTCGTGTGGGTAAATTGACCATTTTCCACTTTTTCAAATAATCTATGTTTTTTCACACTTGTTTTGTTATTTCTAAGAAACATTATTGTAGAGGAAATAGACTCCTAACTTGGCATTCAACTTCTTTGTATTAAATACAAAAATAAGTATAAGAAGTTGATACTCCAAGGCAGAGCATATACCACAAGTTGTGGTCCACAACCTTCGCTGAAATCTCTGCGACCGTAAGTCCACCTCAACAGTCAACACTAAAGAAATTTATCTATACAAGTTGAGTGAGAAATATTAACAGGATGGTTGGTAAGTTTGCGTGTGTGTCAAGACACAGAATTGTGACCTAAAAAGGAGAAACTTTGTAACTAAAGATAGTTTTTAAGACAATGAAATGAAAGTTTGAGCAGTTCTAGCGAATTTGATGAAGACATCTTCGAGATTTGTGTCGGCGAGTCCCCAAGCAAAGACTGTGAAGTTGGATTTGGCTTTTTCAACAGCGCGAAACACCTCAGCAATCCGAACCTCTTGTTTTGGCAGCTGGCATTTCTGTGTACCAGCAAGATGATATATCTTCTTGGCGTTGGGAGAGACTGATTCAACCAATCTCTCTACTTCTTCCTCATGTTTTGAGGATGTTGTCATCACATGTATATATATATTGGTCAAATGAAAAGTTGAGAGATTGAGTTATATGGTCAATGTTCAGATACCTGTGGGAGCAAGATCTGTTGGGAACCCTGATACAGAAAACGCAGAGAATCCAAGTGGAGTAATGGTGGAAGTGTACTGGCAACAAGACGGCCGGTCGGAATCAATGTGCATCTCAGGACACTCATCGGAGATGCCGGTACCACAAAATGTTCCGGTGACACGTCCACCATCACCAAATGAATTAGGACAGAGGGTTACGACAAGGGATTTGAGGCATTGTGATCGATTTATAATATTTTCCGTTATTGGAATCGTAAACAACGATTGGGTTGTTCACTTGTTCTTATATATAGGGGGTTACAGTAACAGTAATACCAAAAGTTTATAGGATCTCAATCAAACACACTTAACTTTATAAGAATAACTCTCTTATTAGGTGATATTTAATGGCTGCACCTTCTAAAGAAGATTGCCTATGTACCCTTGAAAGAGATCAAGCCAAACACGTAGTTCTTAATTCTCTCTAAAATTCATAAGTGTTACCACAAGTCGATAATTCCTTATATAGTGTGAGACCAATCCTAATTCTATTAGATTTACCTCCTAATAAAACACATATAATAATATTAGATAACTCCTAATATTAATCTTCCTAATCCTAATCTCTTTAGAAACCATAACTCGGTAGGATTAGGATAACTTATAGATCAAGCTATCAAGCTTAATCCAACATTGTCCCTCTTAAGCTTGAAGCTGCACTTAGACACATCATGAACTCCCATGAGATCTCTCATCTTCTTGAACTTGAACCTTCCAAGTGTGTTCTGCACCATCACTGTGACTACTATTTAAGAACATGAGATTATAAAAGACTCACTCTTTTATTGCTTTAGAAAACTTACTCAAAAACTAAAGCTCACACAATCTCTTAACCTATGTTATGCCCCAACAACGGTTCTCCGAGATTCTCTTAATCTATGTCATAACTCAACATAGATTCTCCCTTTTTTTCGTGTTCTATTCTTTGAGATGTGCTAACTTCACTTAATCCCAATTTGAATCACTCGAAAACTGTTCCATTTCTCGTCCTTACTCCACCTTTGATTTTTAATCCCTAAAATCAATTTTCCAATTCTTCTCATTTATTTTCAATGCAATACTCCAACTCTCATTTCTGCATCTCAATACCCAACACGAAGTCAGCACACTCGCGCTGTTTCTTAATAAGCCACTCAGAATGTTCCTCCGTTGTCTTATTCATGAATACTTCACGCTCTCGGTTCAGCGTCGCCACATCATTTTTTTTTTTTTTTGCTGATTGCTCAATGCATCTCTTTCCTCTCTGATGATATCACGCTCGTCCTTAAGATACACTGAGAAAGCCTCCCTTTCACGAGTTATATACTCCGCTTCCTTCCTTAACTCTTCCCTTTTCACATCAATATGTTCCCACTCAGCTTCAAATTTAGCTTTCTCCACCTTCAATCTATCTGCTTCAGCTAGCAGCTCAAGCTTTTGAGCCCTCAAATCATCTAGCTCCTCCTTCAGTTTCATCTCCAGAATAGATAACTCGCTCGTCTCTCTCTTCAAAGCTTCAAGTTTCTCTGTTGCACAATCAACACGTTTTCTTTTTTTCTTCTAATGACATCAAAGACTGCTGCAGATCTAAGTCCAATTTTCTAAGCCGTTCCTTTTTCATTCTCCAGCAGAGTTGTCTTAAGGGTTATATCATTCTCTGTAGCGTTCAAATTCTTCTCTTTCTCGTCAAGCGTATAAGATCTCTCTGTTACGTCTTTTTCTTTCTCTGCCAATGCCCTTGACTGAACTTCCAAGTCATGCTCCTTTTCAGCAAGTAGGTCTTCCCTCTGCCTGATATCAACCTCGCTTAATTCCCAAGTCCGTCTCTTGCTCTCGATTTCATCATCCACCAATTTGCACTTACTTTCCAATTCAGCTTCCACATCAGATTTTCTTTTCCTCAGGATAATTTCTTGATTCGCTAAGACCTTGAATTAGTTCAGACTCCTTGCTGGATATTTTCCTTCAACAACAAGCAGCTCTTGCTCCTTCTTAAGTAGTGAAGATTCCCTTTCAAAGACAGCCTCTTCTCTATTAGCAAGTGAAGCTAATGTGATCTCCAAATTGGATTTTTTGTCCTCAGGGCTCTACGTTCCTCCTCAAATGTGGTCCTTGCAGATCTAACCCCTTTTCAAGTTCAGCCAATTCTTGTGATCTACCAAAAATGTGATCTTCTCTTTGATTTAGTGAAACTTTTGCATCCAATAACCTTTCATGCTCTTGCTGCAAGTTCTTTAGCCTCTCACTAAAAAGTCTGTCGCTCAATAAAAATCTCGTTATCTTTTGTTTCAGACTCAGACTTGAAAGATGCAAGACGGCGAGAAAGATCATCTTCACGACTTTCAACTTCCTTCAATTTTCTCTCTGCAATTCGGTGATATCAGTTGGCTTCTGCTTGTAACGCTTCTGCTGCACGAAATTTTGCTTCAGCATCTGCATATTTCTTCAGTGCAACCTCAATCATACTATGCGCTTCAGACATTTTACTCCCAGCAGAAACTTTCGTCTCAGCACATTCTGCCCGAATCTCATGCAAAGTCTTCTCCAAACTAGAAATACACTCTTTGGCAACCCCTATATCCTTCTTCAAACTCTCTTCTCGTTTCTTTGCTTCAGCCAAGGCAGAGACATATGCAGATAGATCTCTTGTTTTGGACACGATAGCCCGACAAAATGTTTCTCCATTTACTCGGAGTTAAACATGCAACTCTCCGTATTGAGCATCGGTTTAGTGTCGATACGAGACCATCACCATCTCAACAACATCTCAACGACACGTCATCTGCTGGTTATCACCATTGCCACCGTTAGAGCTTCCATCACCTCCTCGGCATCAGCTCATGTCGTCAGCGCCAAGCTCTGTTTCATCGCGAGACAGAGTATGTCTTCACCATAGTCCGAGTACTCTGTTTTAACACCAAAAGCAGAGTCATCTTCTTCGTAATCTCTTCACCACAAGGTCGAGTCATCGGTTGTCTTCGTCACACTTTCCTTACACGTCCTCCACCTCTAAGATTTTTGTCAAACATTAGACGTGACGTAAACTCCGGTTCTTGTTCCAAACAATGGTTGTCCTTGACTTGACCTTGACAGATTTTTCAGTTTCTTGGCCAAGAAGCAATGCTCATAACTTCTGGATTTTAACTCCGATTAGAACACCGTCAGTGGCTTTGGAATCTTGGCAACGTGACCTTTGTAGTGATACCTTACTTTATATCTAAATCTCTCTGGTCCGATGAGGATTACCTTCACAATCTGATCTGCCACTTTATGCTCCTTCCTTTTCTTCTTTTTCTTCCTCTTCCTCATTTTTGCTTTCCTTTTTTTTTTTTTTTTTCTGCTTGGATCTGTTCATTCATGGTGATACAAATGCGATCTGCTCTCCTCCGACGACGACATGCTTCTCCAATGTAAACTCATGATTATCGAAACATAGGATCTTGAATTCCACCGACAACCCAAGTTTCCTTAGCAATGTCCGATAAGCATGGTTTCTTCTTCAACACGGCCAAGGTGAGATTGAACCCTTTCCCTAATCTCCATCTTTTAACTATCCATCTCCTCGTCGTCGTCTATGAAACAAGAAGAACTCTTGCAAAGCTTTCTTTCTCTTGTCTCTTTCTCTCTCTCTGCGTTTTATTCTACGAAAAAGAAGAAGTATATCAAAAGCTTCTACAATAACCAGTTTCATCATTCTCTTGCTCTGCCTTTTCTTGTGCGGCACGTGTTCATCTTACTCTTCATGATCACACGAGTGATATCTTCGACGTAGACAAGAAGCAACAAGACCTTATCTCGAGCTTTGATGATGTGGAGAACGTAGTTAGTCAAGAAATTTTTTTTAACTATGGTATCTCTTCCTTTGTACATGATAATCAGCTCCCATATACCACGATAATCCATGATTGATGTATCATACTTCGGTTATTGGACCCTACGGTTTGTTTTTGTTGCTAGCATCTCCATGATCGTAGATCCTTCACTCCCACACGTTGCTTCCTCCACTAGTGTTCTCAATATTCGTACCTCACGTACCACACCTTACCCCAAGCTTGTTGTAATTTCCATAACTCAAGTTCACATATCTCCTTCAGCCATGATTTTATATCAACGCCCTGCTTGTTTTTTGTTTTTTTTTTTTTTTTTTTTTTTAAATCATGAAACCAGAGTATCCCGCATAACTTATGGTTTCTCTCTTGCTTTGTGATGCACATCGTCAAAAATTTTGATCTCCTACCTCACATGATCTTTCAAGCTCTGATACCAATTATAAGATCTCAATCAAACACACTTAACTTTATAACAATAACTCTCTTATTAGGTGATATTTAATAGCTGCACCTTCTAAAGAAGATTGTCTAAGTACCCTTGAAAGGGATCAAGCCAAACACATAGTTCTTAATTCTCTCTAAAATTCATAAATGTTACCACAAGTCGATAATTCCTTATATAGTGTGAGACCAATCCTAATTCTATTAGATTTATCTCCTAATAAAACACATATAATAATATTAGATAACTCCTAATATTAATCTCCCTAATCCTAATCTCTTTAGAAACCATAACTCGGTAGGATTAGGATAACTTATAGATCAAGCTATCAAGCTTAATCCAACAAAGTTCACATTTGAGTTTTGTGTTTGTAACTTTGTTCAATGTGAAAAAAGTAAGCACACTGCATAAATCGATGTTTCAGATGTTAATTTGTGGTTTATTTAGTTTGAATCGACCTTCATTCTCGGATCAGTCCAACATGAAAAATGAGATTCATGGCTCATATGGAGGTTCTTGGGCTGAAGGCAAGAATGTTTTGACTCCAGTTTTCATCAGATCAAGAGGAGTGAAAGAAGATTAAAGAAGAATCCGAGTCAAAGCAACGAGATCAAGATGATCATGTTATGAACCTCTTGATCTTCATTTTCTTGTCTTACAAGCTAATGTATTTTCTTTTACCAAAAAAAAAAAGAAGAAGCTATTTCTTTCTTACCAACCAACTGTTAATATTTCTCATCTAACCTGTATATAAATTGTTTTCATGAATCTCAATGTAATACAATACACATTCTTTTAACTTCTTGTTACTGTTGTTGGAAGAGTGTAAATAATAGTAAACAGAACAATATTCCTCAATATGTTTGAATAAGAACATGGCAATCTCTTTCTTATTCACTGTGGATAATAACTTCACCAGCATAAACCAAAAAGAACACAAGTAGATAGATCCTAAACCTCCCAAGAAGAGACTATCAATTGTTAGGTTCATAATCAATCACAATACCCCAAACTCGTCGCTGTCCATGTCCTAATACTTGTGATGATGGTTCATATATCACCGGAACATTCGGTGGGATCCGCATCTCCGGTGAATGTCCAGAGATACACATCGACCCCGACCCATCTTGTTGCCAATACACTTCAACCATTATTCCTCGTGGGTTCTCTGCGTTTTCTGTTCCAGGGATTCCTACAAATCTTGCTCCCACAGGTATCTGTACATTGAGATTTATGTCCATCAACTAAAACTTCATTTCTCTACATGTGAAACTGATGATGATTTTGATGGATGTTGTAGCTTTACCTCGACTGAGATGCCTGATTCTAACTCGAGAGTGACCATGGTTCCTTCAACCGTTGCGCTTTCTAGCTCAGCCTTTCTAGCGATATTTAGAAACACCTCTTCAAGAGTGGCAAGACCTATTTGAATATCTGAGATACCAAATTCAGATTCTCTATCTTGTAGCTCTGCGAAAAAACCCTATAAGAAAAATAAGTCATTCATCTGATGAAGATCTAAGAGATTATTGAAGCTTTGTACAGATAGTTACCGTCAAAAGTTTTTCTTTGTCATGAGGGATAACAAAAGTCATGAAAGCTTTGTTTTCTTCTGTTGGCTCAACTTTCAGATACTGCAAAATATTATTCCAGGCTCAGTCAGAGCCACTAGATTATGAACTAATTCGACAATGCCGCTAAAAAACTTTGAGTGTACATATATACCTCCTTAAAGAATCTTTTCAATGGCTCTGGTGAAGTGTTTTCAGGGAAGCTAACGGTAGTAACAAAACCCGTGCCAAAGCGGGATTTTAACCTTATTGAAGTTCCAATGCAACGGAGCTTGCCCTTAGCCATGATCCCTATTCGGTCACCTAAAATATCAGCTTCCTCCATAGAATGAGTCGTTAGTATGATGGCACGACCTTTCTTGGATTCTTGTATAATGTCCCACACATGTCTTCTCGTGATAGGGTCCATACCCGTTGTCTACAATCCACATAAGCATGACTAAGATGATATGTGTTTATATGTAAATACATATATATAAGTAGGAAACTTGCAAGTTACAGACCGGTTCATCTAGGAAAACTAGCTTGGGATCGCCACTGAGAGCTATTGCAACGCTGAGTCGACGTTTCATTCCACCACTGTAACTTCCTGCTCTAATTTTTGCTGCTCCTGTTAGCTTTACATCTGCCAGTAACTTCTCTGCAATCTGTATATAACGGAAAGGAAATATGAAAAGAAAAGTATACTTGGCCAGAAGTTGGAATCAGATATTTGTAAAATACATGAATGAATAAATTTTTATAATATTCCGCTGACATACCGATTTGATCAATGCTGGTGGCAACCCTTTGATGCTAGCAAAGAGATAGAGATGCTCTTCACTAGACAATGCATCCCAAAGAATATCAAACTGTAACCAAAAAAAAAACGGAAAAGACATGTATAAACCATTTTAAGCATAATAATTAAAAAAAAAAAAAATTTCTAAGGACAATTAAAGGAAGAAATTGGACCAACCTGAGGACAAACTCCTATCATTTTACGAATGTTGGACATACCAACAGAGCTTCTTATGGAATTTCCATAAATTATTGCTGTTTAAGTCAATCAAATAAATCCTATTAGAAAATGTTTTAAATTTTTCAAAAAACTTTGTTTCATCCAAACATAAACAAAAAAGAGAGTAAGCTTTTCTTACCATCTCCACCAGTAACTGGATTGATACCAGTCAAACAACTAATTGTAGTTGTTTTCCCTGCACCATTGGGTCCAAGAAGACAAAACAACTGATCTTTGGCTATATTCATCCACAAACCCTAAGCATATTTCATGAACTAATTAGTTTGTTATACAGAACACACACTACCATATCATGTTAATTGTTTTTAAGCAGATATAAAATACCTTAACAGCATGAAAAGGCGAAGTTTTCGTGCATTTGCAGCATCCAAGCTTCGTCGTTCCAGGATATGTTTTTGCAAGACCATGAATCTGAACTGCAATGTTAGGATCAACTATTCTATCCAGAGCTTGTTGTTTAACTAAAACCTCCTCTTCACGCACATCTTCATCCTCTGGCGTAGTATGCTCTACATGTGGAACTGAACCAATACAACTACAAATATTCCCTTCTGTAAAAAAAGTGTAGAAACATGTTAGGCTTGCATAAGTTTTTTCTAAACACGCACAAGTTTTATTTGTGAAATAGAGAAGGTACCTTCCACTTTGTTGCCTTCTTTGCCAGTCCAATAACTAGGTTTTAGAAAGTAGAAGAACGATTTTCTCACAGCGGATATATTGGGGATAATGTTGTCTAAGTAAATAGCCAATACAAACCAGAAAAAGAATGTCCCCACGAGCCATACATAGATTTTATTCTGCCAAAGAATTCATAAAGAGACTTTGGTCAGAGAATAATGGAGAAAACTATTAGATCAAATCTTATCTCTGAAAGGTTCGACATACAATTGTAATAACGCAAGTGGTCTCGCCCGCTGCACATATTGCTCTTTCACTCCAACTAATTCCAGCAGTTCCAGGAGTTGCTGTCGCATCAAGAAGCAGCTCCAAACCCGCAGAAAAGGTATTCGGTGGAAAGAGTGACCAAACCACACGGCGAGCAGTCGACTGTGAGCTTGAATAAGGGAATCCAGCAGATGTTACAATCTGCAATTAGAAACTAAAGTAAATAAGAATCCAAGAAGATTTTAAGAACCAATTTCAGCTACTATGTTAGCAAGAAAGGCCAAACCTGTGTTATAAAACCAATCAAAAACACAAGGAAACCGACAGTTGTTGCCGAAGATGACTTCCTAATGAAAGCTGATAGCACAAATGCTAGGCTAATCTAGCAATACAAATAATAGATAACTTAAATGATGCACGCATATATATGTATCTCAGAAGAAATACCAAGAACATAATTAGGAATGAGGGTTTTACCATATTAAACTGAAAAAGCAAGAAAAGTAAGAAGACAACACCAAAACTGTTGTTCAAGAAAAAATCAAACTTGAACATCATTCCAAACAGAACCAAGAAGAGTGAGGAGACAAAGGTAAGGATTCCTTCCCATAAGAGCCAAGACAACCAATAAGCAGAATCAAAAACACCCATCATTGTCATTGCCTGTTACACAACAAAGAACAAAAATAATGATATTGAATAATCCTATATACACAATGATAACAACAAAGAGATTATAAATAAAACCTGGCGAAGTTTGAGCTCTTTCTCAGTAACCACAGAGCCGAGTTGAAGAACAAAACCAAACATGGAGAAAGCAAGAAAGAACACTGGTCCCATAGCAGCCAGTGCAGAAATGGTTAAACCTCTACCAAAAGCTGGATGCGCAAACTTCTTAAATCCAAAACCCCAACCAAACTTTGGATCTGAAAAAATGCATAAAGATTTTTTCCATATCAGAGTTTATAAATAAGAAGCAGCCACATACATCTATAATACTATTATAACAAAAGTTTCTAACTCAAAGATTCAAGAATGGTACTACCTCCAATTAAAGACCTTGCGATTTCACGCTCTGCAGCAATTTGAAGAGGAACAAGAAACTTAAACGTTGGATC
The DNA here is from genome assembly GCA_028015245.1 of Cardamine occulta. Lineage (NCBI taxonomy): Eukaryota > Viridiplantae > Streptophyta > Magnoliopsida > Brassicales > Brassicaceae > Cardamine > Cardamine occulta. Next base: position 3,591,272 of record CM051391.1, on the reverse strand, counting down.
TTCAACTCTACCACGTTTTGTCCCTGATGAAGAATTTGTTTGTATTCCATAGCTAATGATTGTAGCATTTTTCTCCACAAAATGTAAAGCTCCTGGAACTTGCAAAGGATGTGACATAAACCATGCATCTACTTCCTCTGGCTTTTTAAATGATTGAACCTAAATATACACCAAAACAACACAAGAGACATTTAACTATTTAAATTTTGCACATTTTAGCTTCAATTTTTATCCTTGTTCAAAATTAAACCCTAACCTTATTGCTCGGAATTGGTCTTCCTGGATTGTTTGCCATAATTGCAGAGACAATGTTAGTCACTCGAAGACTCTGGTTCCCACTCCAAACGAAGTCATAGCATGGAAGTCTCACGAAGAACTTATCCTCACATGGCGGAATCGGGAAAGAGACTAATGCTTTAGGATCGGTGATATTTTTGTGCGCCATCGAGGTTATGTCGCCTGCCTTCATCGATTCTTCTATACAGAAGATGAGAAGGATGAAGAAGAACGAAGAGAAGAGATGAAGACATGTGGCTCCTTTGTTCCGCCATGAAATTAGTAGATTCTTCCTCAACAATGCTGTGAATTGCTGATAATAAAGCGGCAGGCCTTCTCGCAGAGTCATGATCAGACGAAGAAGAAGAATGTTGCAGGACTTGTTTTCTTTTTTTTTTGAAATAAATAAAACGTTTTATCTTCTAGTTAAGCCTAATTACTTAGGAAACGCATATAAGAGTTGATTAACCATTATTAACATTCAAAGTTCAAAATGCTTATGATTGAATTATAAAGTGTTTTGCTGATTTTGTCCATGATTTTAATTACTTACGGAAAACGCGTTTTTCTAAATTTGTAAATGCACTTTAATTTTTTTTATTTCCGTTTCGACATTAAATTTGAAATGTTTCCGATATATATATATATATATATATATATGTATATATTTTTTATAAGAATACTCCATTTGTTTCTACACATTTAATAGTTATTATCTTCTTGATATGTTTTTGGAAAGACAAATCTGTCATTTACAAAGGGGTGATCTACATTTGACTGTTACGCCTGTAATTCAACAAAACTTAATCACTAATATGTTAAGATCAGAATTACTGGATTATCAATTATAATTTGATTAATTACAAAATTATAAGGATGATTCTTTTTAATAACCCTAACAAAATTAGCTGAGAAGCCTTTTGAGAAGAATATTAAAAAAAGTGGTGTCAGTAAGAAAAAAAAAAACAGAAAACAAATTAAAAGGACTAACGAAGCTTCTTTCTTCATCAATGGCGGATCCTAGTCAAGCCAGCTTCTGGGCTCAGGCAAATGCGTTACTTAGAAAGAACTTAACCTACCAGGTATGTATGTGTGTGTTTCTACATGCCAATCGGTGAAAAACTTGATCTTGTTTGAAATATACAAACTTTTTTGCAAAATGATATATGATCGTACGCTGTTGAAAAACATGCTTTGAATCTCTTAGTATCGATCATATGTCATTTTTCTGTGTGCAGAGGAAACACATATGGACGAATGTTAGACTCGTTCTGGTTCCACTCTTCCTTTGCTTACTTCTCCTGGCGATTCAACTCTTGTTCGATGCTGCGATGAAACAAGTCTCGGATAAGAGTGATTGCGGAAGTAAAGATGTTATGCCTGGTGGTGATTGTCCCATTCCAAATCCTCCGTTGTTGCCTCCAATGCTAGAGATTCCAGAATCTGAATCTCATGCTGTCAAAGCTGGTTTCTTTTCGTACAGAGACTTTCCTGATAAGTCTTGTAGAAGAACAGGGACATGTCCTGTAACTATACTTGTTACTGGGAATAACCATTCCCTTGGTAAAGGTATATATATCTATAGGCTTCTTTTATACATTAACTCTGTTTTTTGTGTTGCTGTGAAACTTAATAGCTGAGTGTTTCTTCAGCTTTGTCCGGGAAATTGGAGGTTCTTTTGCTGTGAATACCTCCGACTTCTTGACTAGTTTAGCCAACAATGTCTTGGTATGTTTTTTTATTTCTTTCCATCAACAAAGTACAGATATTTATATATCTCTATGTCTTTAGATTTTTTAATAGAGGTCGTGTTACTTCAGGGTTCAACATCAGAAGCAGACCAAAACATTTACAAAGATCCAGGGATCAACTCGGAGATTCCCATTTACAATATCCAAAGTCAATGCAGTCCAAACTCTACATGGCCATTCTCATTCGGAAATATTCATACAGGTACTTTTATATTCTCTTGATGTAGTTTTCTTCACTTTGATGATTCTTAACTTAGTGTTTGTGTCTATATGTCACAGAGGTGAAGTGTGTTCAAGGATTGTGTATGTGCAGAAATAGCTCTGTAGAGGTCAATGACGAGCTTTTCAGGGGTGATTGGAGGGCAAATCCTGAGCGGATGACAAATGAGATTGCTGCAGGTTAATTAAATTTTCTGCCATTTATATTATATGTTTAGTATTCACCTTTGATTCCTGACTGTTTTGATGTATTTTCGTTGCTTTAGCATACGATCTCTTGAGTACGGATAAAAACAACTTAGATGCGACCATCTGGTATAATTCAACATACAATGACGACTCTCCCAGTAAAGTATTGGTTCGAGTTCCTCGCTTGATCAATCTGGTATGAAATTGCACCATGTTTTACATGTTTTGTTTTTTTTTTAATGAACCACGTCCAGTGTTCACACACTCTGCAAAACTGTAGGTATCAAATGCTTATCTTAAGTTTCTGAAAGGCCCGGGGACAAGGATAGTATTCGAGTTTGTCAAAGAAGTTCCTAAACACCAAACTAAAAAAAATCTAGATATCGCGTCCATGTTTGGCCCGCTTTTTTTCACTTGGGTTGTTCTTCTTCTGTTCCCTGTAGGTTCTTTTAAAGTTAAATACTTTTAGGCCATTTACAACTACTAAAGTCCACAAAATATGCATCCCAATGTGTGTTTGTGTATGATTTTGAAGGTGATCTTGACATCATTGGTGTACGAGAAACAAGAGCGTCTAAGAATTATAATGAAAATGCATGGACTAGGCGATGGTCCATATTGGATGATTTCCTATGCTTATTTTCTTGCCGTATCTATGTTTTATGTTACTTCTTTGGTGATCTTCGGGTCAGCGATAGGACTCAAATACTTCCGGCTCAATGACTACAGCATCCAGTTTGTTTTCTATTTTATCTTCATAAATCTCCAAATCTCTCTCGCCTTTTTAGCTTCTTCAATATTCTCAAAAGTTAAGACTGCAACAGGTACTAAATAAACATCACATTTCTTGATTGTTCTCAAGAATATCTTAAATTTTCAACGGCTTCTTGATTATTTTGGCTTAATTGTAGTTGTTGCTTACATATTTGTGTTTGGAACTGGGCTCTTGGGAAGCTTTCTCTTTGAAAGACTGGTTGAAACTCCCTCTTTCCCCGGTAAGTGAACAATATCAATACCTTGAAGGACAAATACACATGTTTATGACCAGTTAGTAACCTATAGTATCTTTAAAATAGATTCTTGCCTTGGAGTTGTATCCCAGTTTTTCCTTATACCGTGGGTTGTATGAGTTTGGGCAATCTGCCTCCAGTGGAAACGGGATGAAGTGGGGAGATCTCAGCGAAAGCGGAATGTATAAGCTCTTCTGCATCATGTCAGTGGAATGGTTTGTGATTCTCATTGTGGCCTACTCTATCGATCGGGTTTCTTCATCCGGGAAAAGCCCTTTTTTCTTTTTCAAGAACCCTTTCAAGAAATCTTCTTCTCCACCAAGTCCTCCTAGTGTGCAGAGGCAAAACTCTGACAACGTACTCATTGACATGGAAAAAAACAGATGTCACACAAGAGATATGGGAAAATCTTAAAGTTTTCTTATATCTTTCAATTTTTCTCCAACTTTAAGTTGTTCTGATTAAAAAAGTGGATAAATCAGAGGGAAAAAGTTGAGCAATTGAAGCATGAAGGGAGGAGCACAGGGCATGCGATCGTGTGTGACAACCTGAAAAAGGTGTATCCAGGTAGATATGGTAGCCCGGCAAAACTAGCAATAAAAGGGTTATATCTCGATGTGCCTTCAGGAAAATGCTTTGGTATGCTTGGACCAAATGGTCCCGGCAAAACCTCTTTCATCCATATGGTCAGTTTTGCAAAACCATTATAATTTTCACTAAGGTTTCAGAATGTCAAGTTTTGTGATATTTTTCTGTTGCGCTAGATGACTGGGCTACTGAAACCAACATCTGGAACTGCTTTGGTTCAAGGTTTGGACATATGCAAGGATATGAACAAAGTATACGCAAGCATGGGGATATGCCCTCAGCACGAGTATATCCTCCTAACAATTGTTGCAAGCAAATAAGGATCAATTAAATGGATATTTTTTTGTTTCTTAATGTCATTCTCTTGGTTTCAGCTTACTTTGGGAGACGCTGCCAGGAAGGGAACATCTTCTCTTTTATGGGAGACTTAAGAATATTAAGGGCTCTGCTCTAACGCAAGTAAGTTTTATCACTTTACGATTTCCTTATTGTTAGTCCATAAGACAATGTTAATTCATGGATCTGATCGTTTTCAAGGCTGTGGAAGAGTCTCTCAAAAGCGTCAGCCTTTTTGATGGAGGAGTTGCGGAAAAACCTACTGGAAAATACAGTGGAGGTATGAAAAGGCGACTTAGTGTTGCCATTTCGCTTATCGGGAACCCAAAGGTACATCTCCTAGTCTCTTGTTATGTGATTTTGTAAGAAATAGCTCAAATTTATTAACGAATCCATGGCTTGATTTGTTAAAAGGTGGTTTACATGGATGAACCAAGCACTGGACTTGATCCAGCCTCAAGAAAGAACTTATGGACTGTGATCCAGCGTGCAAAACAAAACACAGCCATAATCCTCACAAGTATTTTTTCAACCTCTTTCTTACTACTGACTCCTGAAGGCAATTTACATTTATTATGAATTTTTCAACCTAAAGAAGCTTGTCCGTCACGTTTTCAGCTCACTCAATGGAAGAAGCAGAGTTTCTCTGCGACAGATTGGGAATTTTCGTAGATGGAGGCTTGCAATGCATAGGAAACCCCAAAGAGCTAAAGGGAAGGTACGGTGGATCGTATGTGTTCACGATGACGACCTCAATAGAATACGAGGAGAAAGTAGAGAGAATGGTTCAACGTATTTCACCAAACACCAAGAAAGTTTATCATCTAGCAGGAACACAGAAATTCGAGATCCCGAAGGAAGAAGTCATGATTTCAGATGTGTTTCTAATGGTTGAGAAGGCCAAAACCAAATTTACAGTTTTTGCTTGGGGACTCGCCGACACAACTCTCGAAGATGTCTTCTTCAAGGTTGCTACTACTGCCCAAGTCTTCAATTCTTTGTCTTAATGTTCATATGATTCACCCTACTTTAGGGATTCATCACTTTATTAATGGTCAAGCTAAGGCTTTTTATTGACATTCAATGCCTTGAGAAACACGTTAACTGCCTTTACACATATATTTAGACCTCTAATGTGTCTTTTTAAACCTGTACAAATCTGACTGGTAAAAATTTGCAATCTGGTCCATAATCCGGTAAACTTGAATCTTAAAAACATTGCTCCTAGACTCCTAGTTAAAAACAGTACGATGAGAAAGAGAAACACTCTAAAGCTCTTCACCGTCCGTGACTTCAGAGCCAGAAACTAACGACCTCGTCATGTTCTTTATACACTCTTGATCGTTCCCAAACAGGCCTCCAATATTCACGACGCCAGGATTCTGGCTATTGTAAAACGAGAGAGCGGTGGCTTGTTCAAAGCCACTGCTCAAGCAGAAATGAAGCAATCCTTTAGGGAAGACAAAGACATCGCCTTTTCGTAGAACCGTCTGAAACATCTTGTCGTTGGTATCCAAAAATCCAGCAAACACTACTCCTTTGACAATATAGAGCATCTCGGATGATCTCGGGTGCGAATGGAACGGCACAGATCTGTCCTTTTCGAGATCAGTTCGTGAGACCGAGAGGCCGAGTGTGTTGAGACCTGGAAACTCTGATGCAGTGAGCATTGTGACGCTCGACTGGAGATAATTGTCTGTGTCTCCAGCTACAGTAAGTTTAGTGGACTTGAAATCCTGAGCGTTGATCTCGGTGGGGTTTTTGCAAGGATAGCCGTTGATGAAGAAGATCCTTTGTTCTCCCGGAGCCGTCGGACATGTGTCCTGCATATTGTCTGAATCCGAAGATACGGATAAGAAGATTGCACAAAACATGATCATCCAGAATTTCATCCTTGTGAAAAATTTGATGAAGATCAGTAATTATTTTGTGATTAATCAGATATAAATAGAATATTCTGTTTCTAGGCGATGTGGCTTAGAATTGAGTACACTACTTGGTGGCTTTTTGAGTAAGATTATGTTCTAAGATGAAAATCGCTTCTAAGTAATAATTTTCACTGATTTTCCAACTTATTGATGTTGACATTATTACTTCTTCCAAGCTCAATTTCTATTTTGCTTACCTGTAAAATGTAATTTTACTTGCTATAAAGGAAAGCAACTGAAAGCTTCACTGGCTAACTTTTGATCTTTTCAGCGACTGGAAGTACAGTGGTTTTGGTTCGGTAGATATAAGCCAAATATTACAATTGAAAGGCACAAAAGTTTTTGTCCAAAATCCAATTAGTCCAACGAGGGAAAACCTTGGAGATTATTCGAAATCGAGCTGCGAGAGAAAATCGTTTATCTAGTTCCCGTTTTCAAGCTCGTCTAAGCTCTGAAGAATATCTTTGATGAAATTTATGAAAGAGCAGAGTCCACCCAAGAAATTATGGTCAATGACACCGTTTCCTTCAAGAACATGTGCGAAATCCACCAGCTTTACTTGTGCCCGCAGCAGTGCCTGCGCATCATCTCCTCCTTTCATCAAGATCGATTCATTCTCATAAACCATCAGAATCGAGCAAGAATTGAAATGGTAAAGCGTTTGGGTTTCAAACCAAGCCTTAAGCTCTAACAACTGTGCTAAGATCCCACCATAAACCTCTGATGCAAAAGCACAGTTTGGTATAGAGTTAGAGACAACAGGCGAGTTCGATGACACAAACTTCCTCAGAGCCGATCTAGCACCATCGGCATTGAACCCAAGAACAAGCTTCTTCTCAGGTCTCCAAAAACTCGATTCTTGATGGTCAAAAATCTTAAAACCCGAAATCCTGAACCCCAACGAAACCGTGGTGGTATCTCTATCTTTCTTAATGCATTTCTTGAAGTATTCTTCAGATACATCCGGGTACCATGTCCTAGATCCAATCTTAACATCCATTACCGATGGATTTAAGTAACCTGAAACAACATCTTCAAGAACAAGATGAGGAAGCTTGCCAGATCCATCAGATGCTTCAACTAGCTGAGTGCCATGATACACAGGGAAGTATCTATGGATATGATCTGGAACCTTCTTGTTCGATGAGAAGGAATCATAGAACTTAGCTTCGTGTTCGCCACGAGAATCTCCTTGAAGTGGCTTGAAGAACTGGCCTTCGTCATCTACGAGAGGACCGAGCTTCCCATCTCTAGCAATGTGGCCAGCAACTTGGTGTTCAGGGACCTTGAGCATCTTTGTGCAATAGTGTAGATGATGAATCTGAAGAATAAGAAATCAAATTCATCGTTAGAAAATTTCTTACAGCAGTAAAACCAAAACTGGATCCTTCTTAAGACATATTAGATCTAAACTATTACAGATCATTGATCTAAAATCAAAGTAGACAATTGCAGGACGGGACTGTGAAGTTTCATCCTTTTCATTTTCCAGAAAATTACACAGAAGAATCAGGGGAAACTCAAATCAAACAAACGAAAAATCATATTAGGGTTCTTCAATTTTCTCCACATAACAAAGAAACAAACCCAACCACGCCTATTAGAATTTTCTCGAGTTCATCGCCTAAGAAGAGAAAACAAAAAAGCGCGAAAAGGGGGAAATGAAACAAAATCAGAATCACAGCCATGAACAAATAAATAATTTTGAGATTTCTAAAAGTGTAGAAAAAGTTACAAATCTTTCGATTAGAAAAACCGTTGAATGAAACCTTAGAAAAGTACGATTGTTTTTTATTGATAAAAAAATTGAGTTGGGGGAAGAAGAAAAACTTAGCTCAAAGGTAAAAGATTAATCAAAGAAATTATCAACACTTAGGGAAGAAAAATATCACCAAACAAATTTCCAAGGAGAATCTTTGATGCTCGAGCGATGGCCAAAAGAATGTGTTATTATTCTTCTTATGGAGAAAATATACAAAGCTACCTTGTTGGGAAGAAGACGAATAAATAATTAAATAATAAACGAATAAATTCCCTTTGAAAAAGATAGAATCACTAAACCAGACTCGTGATGAACCGGATTTCAGAGATAACCGGTTTTGAATCTATAGGGCTTCTTCATCTGATGAAACAAGCTTCACTCTTCTACAAATTGGCCGCCCATCTCCTACCTCAAGCTCTGTTACTTCGGCCGGCGAAATTAGGGTTTAATTCAAGTCTACTCTCTTTTTAATCATCCATGGTTCTGCTGTATATCTGGAAAAACCCTAATTTAGAGCTGACTAAATGGTTTTTAAGCGTTAAGAGGTTTTGATGAGTTTCTATACATAAATGTTTCGTCTTTGTATTCACGAATTCGATTTTCTCTTTTCAGAATCTGTGACTCTTTGGTGGGACAAGACTAAATGGCTCGTTTCAAAAACGTAAGTCTGTTGTGTGTTTGAGTTTCTCCTCGAATTCGTGTTTAGTCATATTTATTAACTGGTTTGTGATTGATATAGAATAAGAAGAAAGGTAGGGTTATTGTGAAGCCTATTGCGAAGAAAAATCAAGCTAATGTTGATCATGTCACTGGTGGTAAGATTCCCAAGAGTTTTGTGTTTTCAAGAATGAAACTTCCTGGCTCTGTTAAACAACTTCAGATGGATTTGAGGAAGCTTATGCTTCCCTACACTGCTCTCAGTCTTAAGGTCAGTTTTAAACTCTTATATTTGTGGGAAATCCAAAACTGGAGAGAAGGGCTTTTGTATGTTTTGGAGGGTTGTGATTTAACCAATACTGATGCAAGTTGTTAACTTTTTCTTTGCAGGAGAAGAAACGGAACACTTTAAGGGACTTTTTGAATGTATCAGGTCCAATGGGTGTAACGCATTTTCTTATGCTGTCGAAAACAGCGTCTTCACTGTCTCTAAGAGTAGCAAGAACACCGCAGGGACCGACTCTTACATTTAAAATTCACCAGTATTCCTTAGCATCAGATATAGCTCAGTCTCAGCTTCGGCCTAGATGTCCTCAAGATCTTTTCCAGAGTCCCCCTTTGGTAATTAATCTCCCTTTTCTCGTTCACTTATAATATGGTTTTTTGTAATTTGTTGGATTCGTTAACACCTAAGAATGTTAATTTTCTCTTGGTGTTAGATTGTCCTTTCTGGATTCGGTTCTCAGGAGCTGCATCTGAAGCTTGCAACGATTATGTTTCAGAATATATTCCCAGCTATCGATATCAACACTGTAAGTTTGTTCCCAAGAACAGAATACATACTGTTTCTATTGATTGTAACTTGTTTCAGCAATTTTATTTTACTCTTCTGATGGTCTGATGGTTAAATAATATGTCAGGTCAAACTCTCTACATGCCAGAGATTAGTACTGTTGAACTACAACAAAGACACAAAGCTCATTGATTTCAGGCATTATTCTATAAGGCTTCAGCCTGTAGGAGTGTCTCGTAGAATCAGAAAATTTGTGCAAAATCATAAGGTTCCCGATCTTAGGAATCTACAGGATGTTAGTGATTTTGTCACCAAGTAAGGATTTACATTTGTTCAGTCTGTTTGTTATTTACTCCTCTCTGTATCCATGTGGATGGATTGATGTGATATCCCATCTTTTTCTTTGTGTCTGTATTCTCAGGGCTGGTTATGGATCAGAGAGCGAAGGGGATGAAGAAGCGGCAACAGTGACATTATCATCTGATCTAGGCCGAGCTAATCGAGGTGCCACAAAGAGTGCAGTGAAACTGCAAGAAATTGGACCGAGAATGACTATGCAACTTGTTAAAGTGGAGGAAGGATTGTGTTCAGGAGGAATCATATTCAGTGAATATGGTAATTGTTAATCTTATCCCCTATATTGTTGTTTAAATCTCGTCTATCTCTGGATGAAACATCTGATATCGGGTTTGTTTCAGAAAATGTGGATGGAAAGAAAGAAAAGGAGAAGAAGACGGGGGACGAAGATGGTGAAGCAGAAGAAGAAGAAGAAGAAGAAGAAGATACCGAAGAAGAAGAAGGTGAAGAGGGTAGTGAAGGAGATGGGGAAGACATGGATGAAGATTTTGAAGATTGAAAAATAGAGTAACACTGTTTTCACATGAGACATGAATGTCAACAAGTTTTGTTCCTTGGATCTCTAAGTAGCGATGCATCTATTCGCTCATTAAAATATGAGCACAATTTACAAAGTCTTTTGTATTGTTCTTGTTTATGAACTTGTTCTTTCGAAACCTGAGAAAAAAACTCTCTATCAACCATCTCAGATTCTCCAAATGTTTTTTATGCAAAAAGCTATCTATTAGGCCACGGGCCCTTTTAAATCGGGAATCTTGGAGTGAACTATACTCGAAAGGTTTGTGAAAAGCCAACTATTTTTGCTAGTGTTTAGATTATCCAATTATAATTAAAACCGTAATGAAATGATTATAACTCTAACCCTAAAGTTTAAGGTGAAGCATTCAAGCAGTAGACTACAAAAATGGTTGATTAAAAAAAATCTGTAATGAAATGGTGGATATATTTATATACGTATAAATGTGTATGCAGCAGATAAAGTACAAAAGACGAAAGTACAATCAATTAAGAGTATCGAGTGTCTTTTACCGAGGAATCTAACGGCTTTCCGTCTCGATTAGATAAGATACTGACATACCGACGACGGTGACGAATCTAAATTCTATAGCCAAAAGTATTGAGTTATGCCCTCTAATTTCACTTGTTTCTAAAACACAACCTTTATTTTATAATAGTTCTAGAAAAACCCGTATATAGCCTTTACAAATTTCACTTGTTTCTAAAATACAACAATTATTTTTATAATAGTTTTATCATATGTCTTTTATTTCGATAGCATACATACTAGTTTTAGTTTTAGCATACATGATACATATTATTAATTATTATTTCATAATAATTAAACTGTTTTAGTTTAACCGATAGTCTGCCCTTGGCATGATAATTTTTTCCTCGAGGCTTCTCTCTGACTATGAGTAACGACTACTAGTATCATACATCAAAATACCCAATGCCGTTCACGGACTAATTGTTGATTTATTATCTTATTTCTACCAAACACTACCAAAAAAAAACATTGTTTTATATTGGAAAAAACTTGTTAGCTAACTGAAGTTAAATAAGTCTAACTGATATGTTAACAATATTTCAAGATTTTAGCTAAATTTTTTTTGTTAAACTAAAAGCATTATTTGGTTTAACCGTTAACAAACTACATATTTTTGTATTAGCGGAGTCGGCTGATTTGCCATAAAGCACAATGACAATTGTAATAGTCAACGGTGATAGGTATATAGATAGATTGGTCGCGAGTCGCGAGTCGCGGAGTGGGTAGAGCGTGGACAGATGAATTTTCAGACCGAATGGGTATTAAAGACCAATTCCATTGAAGAACGAACTCATTAAAACGTATAAGGATAAAAACGTGTTTCTCCTCGTGTATTCCCACCTCCCATCCCATTTATCATGGATTTATGACATTGTATTAAAGAATATTAAATGCAGATGTTTCTTTTTTTTCTTTTTTCAAAATGTATAATCCGATGCAAAACTAGGTAATGTTTAACCCAATAGCTCAGCTGTGGATAAATAGTTTAAACAACAATTAGATTCTTCTCAACTGTTTGTTACTTTGTCAATTTTAATACATATATATTTCATATCATCACACATGTAAATATATATTTTTTTTTTCACACATGTAAATATTTATAATGTGATTTTTAAGCAATATAGTTTCCTAAAAATATATCTAAATTAAAAATAAAAGATTTTTTCAAGAAAATAAAAATAAAATTTTACATTACTATTATAAGAAACAAATATGAAGAAAGTAATTAATCTTTAATTATATATATAATAAGCAATTAGGAATCAAGTGAACTATAATCGACATTCTGAATTTTGTAAAATGTTTTTTTTTATTGTTGTTTGTTATAGGTGTATCATAATGTTGCTTTTACGCATAACAAAGCAAAAAGTAATGTAAACTTTTTTATGAGTTGTTTTCTCGTAAAATAAATAAATTACCACAATAACTTGTACTACTACTCGGAGCGAAACAAGAAAATTAAAGAATTTATATATTTTCGTCAAAATAAACTATTTTCCGAAAAGTCATATCAAGTATTAATGGCATTTATCGTAATATAATCAAAACTATTGGGGTAAAATAATTTAAAGTGTAATATCCGCTTTTCTTTTTTTGTTTCCTCATGATGATGTCCTTGTTTATATTTTTCTTCCACCTCTTCTCTGCACAATCTTCTTCTGAGCTCTCTCAATCTTGAGATCCGTTCTTAAGTCTCTCTCTCTCCATTATCACAGCTTCTCATTCTCCTCAGCTCTCAGATTGAAATCTTTGAGAATTATCGTTTCTTTTTCTCCTTCTTCTCCAGATCTAGTTTTTTCTTCCCATCACGGATAAATCCAGGTACGTTTCATCGGAATTATCGTTATAACTATCGTAGATCTATCTCTTTTTTTTATTCAATTCGATGTATTAGATTCACATCTGATCTGATTCATTGGCGTGTTGCGATCGCGCGTTTTAATTCAATTGGTGAGAATTTTGTTTTTTTGGCTTGACCGAACTCTATGGTGGTTTAGATCGAGACGAATGTATAGCTTCGCGATTCGTTTTTAATGAATTTATGTTACTTTTTAATTGATGCATGTGTGAATTCTTTTATTGTTTTTGTATAATTTAATTGTTTAATTAACATACACCGATCTGTGAGAGAATTCCGAATTATGATTGGTGATTATTGATTTATTCGAGGTATTTTGAAGTATGGATCAGATAACAATCAATGTATTACGTTGGAAAAGGAATTAAACTTTTTTGAAAACTTTAGTCTCATTTTTAGTGCTGTCTTTGATTGTGGTGACCTTTTTTTGTAGGATTACTTTTTTTTTTTGGTTGATGTGTTATTTATTTTTCCGTTGTTTCTGGGTGCATAGGTCTTACTAGGCAACCAACATGGCGTCCGTGGCAGCAACTGAGAACCAGTGGCTCAAAGGGAGAGTGAAGGCTGTTACCTCCGGAGACTGCTTGGTCATCACGGCTTTGACCCACAACAGGTCTGGCCCACCTCCGGAAAAGACCATCACTCTTTCTTCTCTTATGGCTCCTAAGATGGTGAGCTTAATAAAAGTCATTCCTTTACCGTTGGTGTTTTATGTTTAAAACCTTAGCTACATGATTTTTGTTAGTATAGGCTTTCTTATTGTTTGTGTTGTCTTTGTTTCAGGCTCGCAGAGGAGGTATAGATGAGCCTTTTGCATGGGAAAGCAGGGAATATCTGAGGAAGCTTTGCATTGGGAAGGTACTAAGTTTAAACTCTTAATTACGTATGCCAGAGGTTGTGTAATTGAGAATGTTTCTTCATATTAACAGTTAAGATTATTCTTTTCTTGAGTAGGAGGTTGCTTTCAAAGTGGATTACAAAGTGGAAGCTATTGCTGGAAGAGAATTTGGCTCTGTTTACCTTGGCAACGAGAATCTTGCTAAGCTTGTTGTTCAAAACGGCTGGGCTAAGGTGATAACCTTTTTAGTTTCACTAGATTGCCTTGTCTAAGGTATGATGCTTGTATCAGCTTTCTGACACGGCGGAGGAATGCTTGTACTAATGGACAGGTCAGAGAGGCAGGTCAGCAGAATCAGGATAAGGTTAGTCCTTACATTGCGGAGCTATTACAGCTTGAAACGCAGGCTAAGCAGGAGGGTTTTGGTCGTTGGAGCAAGGTTGGTGTCTCTTTTCCTGTTTCTCTAGATTTGGTCTGTTGAAACGTCTTCAGTACGAAGGGGATACTTGTTGGACAGTCTAAGTTGCTAAACCATTTGGAATTATTCTATCTAATGTCTACTCAAAATAAGGGGAGCGAACTAGAAGTTACTTCGGTTTATATTTCTGCGAGATCAGATATCTCCCACTGTTTTTTACTTATGAGTTTGACCTTTGTATTCTTACTTGATCCAGGTTCCTGGTGCTGCTGAGGCATCTGTAAGGAATCTTCCTCCTTCTGCCGTAGGGGATTCTGGGAATTTTGATGCGATGGGTCTTTTAGCCTCAAGTAAAGGCAAGCCCATGGAAGGTATTGTTGAGCAAGTCCGTGATGGCAGTACCATCAGGGTTTATCTTCTTCCTGAATTTCAGTTTGTGCAAGTATTTGTTGCTGGGCTCCAGGTGTGTAATCTTGTTTCCTTGTTTTTTTCTGCGTGATGAGTTGACATTTTACTTATATGTTGTAAGAGGGCTGTAAATTTCTGTGTAGGCCCCATCAATGGGAAGGAGAAGTACACAAGAAGCTGTTGTTGAGCCGGATGTTACAGCAGCTCCGAATGGAGATTCTTCTGCTGAGACACGTGGTCCTCTAACATCAGCTCAGAGACTCGCTGCCTCGGCATCATCATCTGTGGAGGTTTCTTCTAATCCGTTTGCGATGGAAGCCAAGTATTTTACTGAGCTTCGTGTTCTCAATAGAGATGTAAGGAGGTTTTACAACAAATTAACTCGCATGTATCTGTGTCTGAAATTTTGATGGTCTAAGTGTGAGTTGGATTGTGCAGGTTCGCATTGTTCTTGAAGGCGTTGACAAATTCAATAATCTGATCGGGTCGGTTTATTATTCTGAAGGAGATGCAGTAAAAGACTTGGGTTTGGAGCTGATTGAAAATGTATGTACCTAAATTAAACAGTTACCTTGTTTTCAACATGATTACATACTGAATGGCCAATAAAAGGTTGGCTTTGCCACAATGAGGGTGGTATAACTACAAATTCCTGGTACTACAACTAATAGATTTCTTCACTCTATTTGACCTGTTCTTACTTAAGGTTATGTTGGATGACCTATTGTAATAGTTTGTAGTTTTCTTGGTAGATTTGGCACATGGTTGGTTTCTAGTGAAATCACTGAAAAATATGATCTCTTTATGGTGTGGAATGAAATTTATGACAGTGATTGCTATTCTTTTCACTTAGGGCCTTGCTAAGTATGTTGAGTGGAGTGCCAACATGATGGAGGAAGAAGCCAAAAAGAAGTTGAAAGCTGCAGAGCTTCAATGCAAGAAAAACCGGGTGAAAATGTGGGCAAACTATGTCGCTCCAGCTAGTAACTCTAAGGCAATTCATGACCAGAACTTTACCGGAAAGGTAATAATTGCTTTCACAAATTTCTTGGTAAATATATTCCCTTCCACTCATTCCACCAGTTCTTAGTTCTTACTAGTTTGTACTCTCGTCAGGTAGTGGAAGTTGTAAGCGGGGACTGCTTAGTAGTTGCTGATGATTCTGTCCCATTTGGGAGTCCAATGGCAGAGCGCCGAGT
This sequence comes from Cardamine occulta, assembly GCA_028015245.1. Lineage (NCBI taxonomy): Eukaryota > Viridiplantae > Streptophyta > Magnoliopsida > Brassicales > Brassicaceae > Cardamine > Cardamine occulta. Next base: position 3,575,634 of record CM051391.1, on the reverse strand, counting down.
CTGTCTTTCGAGTATCAGGTCTCCTAAAATGGGTAACCCACGCAGAGAGGAGAAACCTGCCCCTTATGCTCGGGAAGCCAGGGAGTTCCTGAGACAAAGGCTTATCGGAAAGGAGGTATTTTTGAAGTTATGCCTTCTTACTTAAATCATCGTGTTCTGCCACACAGGAGCAAGATCTCTGACTTCCTTTTCCCCTGATGCAGGTTAACGTTCAAATGGAATACTCAAGGAAGGTCAGCCCAGGAGATGGTGTTACTACTTCTGGAGCTGGTGATAGGGTCATGGATTTTGGCTCAGTGTTCCTTCCATCTGCTACCAAGGGTGATACAGCTGAAGCAGCTGCAGCAACTACTGGAGCGAATATTGGTGAACTCATTCTTGCCCGTGGCTTTGGGACTGTGGTTAGACATCGTGACTTTGAAGAGAGGTCAAACCATTATGACGCTCTTCTGGCTGCTGAATCTCGTGCTATTGCTGGGAAGAAGGGAATCCATTCTGCAAAGGATTCTCCAGTCATGCACATTACAGACCTGACTGTGGCCTCGGCCAAGAAGGCAAAAGATTTCCTGCCATCCCTACACAGAAGCAGGAGACTATCTGCCGTTGTGGAATATGTCCTGAGCGGACATCGGTTCAAGCTATACATTCCAAAGGAAACGTGCAGCATTGCCTTTGCATTCTCTGGTGTCAGATGTCCTGGCCGTGGTGAACCCTATTCAGAAGAAGCTATTGCTTTAATGAGACGTAAGATCATGCAGAGAGATGTCGAGGTAAACAGGACATATAACGTGAAGATACATCTCGATTTTTCTTTCTTCTCTTTCCGAGTCTTACACAGTCGTTTATAATCACGTAGATCGAAGTGGAAACTGTGGATAGAACCGGTACTTTCTTGGGATCAATGTGGGAGTCAAGTACCAACGCGGCAACATATCTGCTTAAAGCTGGCCTAGCAAAAATGCAGACTGGCTTTGGTGCAGACAGGATTCTCGATGCTCATATTCTTGAATCGGCAGAACGAACTGCTAAGGATCAGAAACTAAAGGTAACATCAGTAGATATCTGTTTCTACTTAAGAAAGTATCCCGTTCTAAAAACTGAACTTGCTAAACCTTATGATGTCACAGATTTGGGAAAATTATGTTGAAGGAGAGGAAGTCGTAAATGGTGGTCCTAAAGTAGAAACCAGGCATAAGGAAACATTAAAGGTGAATTCAGACATATGATTCTTTCGATAATTCATAGTTCCAATACTAAAACCAACACCTTAATTCTCTCTTAATTGCCTTTGACTACAGGTTGTTGTTACGGAAGTATTTGAAGGCGGTCGATTCTATGTTCAGACGGTTGGCGATCAAAAAGTAGCTTCGATTCAAAACCAGCTTGCATCTCTGAGTCTTAAAGACGCTCCTATTATTGGATCGTTTAATCCTAAGAGGGGTGACATCGTCCTTGCACAGTTTAGCCTTGATAACTCCTGGAACCGTGCCATGGTAAATTATCAAATTTCTAAATATCATAACCATAATTTCTTTCTTTTTTACTATCAGCTAAGGTTTTTTATTGTATGTCTTCTTTGTGTTAAGATTGTTAATGGACCTCGAGGAGCAATTCAATCTCCTGAGGAAAAATTCGAAGTGTTCTACATTGATTATGGAAACCAAGAAACAGTTCCATACAGCGCAATTCGCCCAGTTGACCCTTCAGTATCCTCAGCGCCAGGGCTTGCACAGCTCTGCAGACTTGCCTACATAAAAGTTCCAAGCCTGGAAGAGGACTTTGGTCCTGAAGCCGGAGAATATTTGCATACCGTAACACTGTGTAGTGGTAAAGAATTCAAGGCAGTTGTAGAGGAAAGAGATACTTCAGGAGGCAAAGCGAAAGGCCAAGGAACTGGAACCGAGCTCGCTGTAACCCTCATTGCGGTTGATGATGAGATCTCTGTCAATGCAGCGATGCTTCAGGTCAGTGCCCCCTCCACTTTTTCTTTTAACTCCTCCGAAACTTTTGAGTTGAGAGTATATTTTCATATTTAAGGCTGAGAGTAAAATGTGTTGTTATGAGCACAGGAAGGAATATCGAGGATGGAGAAACGTAAGAGATGGGAACCCAAAGACAAGCAAGCTGCTCTTGATGCTCTTGAGAAGTTCCAAGAAGAAGCTCGCAAATCTAGGACCGGAATCTGGCAGTACGGAGACATCCAATCTGATGATGAGGACAGTGGTCCGGTGAGGAAACCTGGTCGCGGATAAGTTTTTTCCCACCGGTGAAACACCTCTATAGTCCAAAAGGCATAATGAGGAGGAGGAATACAGAAGCATTTGGTTTCTCTTTAAATGAGTTAAGAAGCGAAAGGATGTTGATTGCAAGCATCAAACTTTTTGTAACGTTTAGAAGAATTCTCTCTTTTTCTTTTTCTTTTTTTCTTTTTTAATTTATCTACTTTACTTTTTTTTTGGTTTATAGACTTTCCAAAAGAAAATTTCTATTCAGGAGCACGAGACGATCATCTTGTTCTTTAATTTTGTTGGACAAAGAATCATAATAAGGTTACCGACAATATAAGAGGGACTTTATACCTCGTTAATGATTTAAATGGCATTTTCATGTTTTGGGTTGGAAAAGAAGTCCGAACTAGAACTGAATGGTGTTTTGTTTTGTTTGGGTTCGATAAGATTTTAGATAAAAATGAAAGTGAATAACTGGGCCAATTGAAACATGAAGAAACAAAAGCTTAGACATCTCTAGTGACAGACTAATCGAGAGGCCAAATGTAATAGTTGGATTATTACATGGAAGCATTAGTGATTTAGTGACAAATGCTGGATCTAAAAGAAATTTTGTGGATAGATAGAATCAGTTGCTTTATGAGGGAAAATAAACAGAAACTACAAATTTGGTTGTCAAGAAACTGTCTCACTTACATATTCGTGTCTCCCCCCTCTTTCTTTTCTTCTACGCCCAAAGACCAAAATCCCAAATTGGTTTTACACCTTATAGGCTAAGAAAACAACATTAAACCCAAAGCACAAATAGAAACCAAAACCAAAAATCTGATTTTTCCTTTCACATCTCGAAAACTTTCCTTTCTTCTCTCAACTAAGCTTCTTCTAAGTCTCACGTCTCGGTTGCCTTTTGCGTGGTGCCGCGGTTTCTTCCTTCTTCTCCGTCTCATCCTCACTCTTTGAACTCTCTGCTACTTCTGGTTTCTTCTTTTCTACAGGTGCCGCCTATTTCACCATTTTGATTTCTTTTGTTAGCTTCTCAACAACCCAAAAAGTGACCATTGTACACTATATTTCACAAGGATTTTACCTTTTTACCACCGAAGATAAGCTTGACGATGAGCGAAAAGAATACAACCACAATGGAGACGAGGACACCAATGGTTAAGTTTGGTTGTTGCTCAGCTTTCTCAATCAGTTCCTACACAAAATACATATTCACATTTCTCAAAGTCTGAGTCATTAACATTCAATAATATGGATTTATGGTTAAATCAGGGAGAACTTACCGTGATCTTAGACTTGTAGGCACTTAGGAAAGACAAATCTGCAACCTTGTTCAAGAGGTCGAATACAATCTTCTGCAATATTATGCACATATGTAAATATTTATACGAGAAGCTATATATAATATATATATACAACATAAAAGTTTAATTCTGCAGAAATTTTTTTTTACCTGGTAGCTCTTGAGACCATCTGCTGAGCCAGCAGCTTCATCTTCTGCCTTTTGTTTCTCTTTCTCAATATCGAATTTAGGCTTCCAAGTGGTCTGCCTGTAAGTCTCTGCGACCTTCTCGTCTTTCGCTATCAAGATGTTGTCAAACAAGATACCGTCTTGCATTGTCCAAATCTCAATACCGATGGCTGCAATGGGTTCGAAATCTGGTCTGTCTAGCTCAAAGAAGTCAGGGTTAGGGATATCTCTGGGCTTCCAGATTCCCTTGTAAGCAGGGTTATCTATAAGAGGTGCACTCCATTTGCCCTTGTAAGCAGGATTCTTCTTCATTGGTCTCTTCCATTCACCACAACCAGGTGCTGCTTCACACTTGGGGTTGTCAATCTTTGGAGCCTCCCACATACCATCTTCCTCATCATCCCAATCTTCAGGCTTGGTCGCTTCAGGGTCGTCAACCTCCTCAGGCTCATCATCTAACCATCCTTCGGGTTTCTCAGCTTCCTCATCTTCGATTTCTATGGGCGCATCCTCGTCCCAGTCGTCAGGCTTCACGGCATTAGGGTCAGGAATCTTGGCTCTTTCATCCCAGTCTTCTGGTTTCTTGTCTTCAGGGTCAGGGATGGTCTTGGCAGGGATCAATGGAGGCTCAAAGTCTTCCCCAGAGAGTAAATTGGCCTTTTTCTTCTCCTCTCCATCAACCAAGATTCTAACCTCGTTGTCGGGTTTCAAGATGGCAGTGTAGACATGGGAAAGCTTGTCGTAAGGAACAGAAGGAGGGAACTTCAGATGGTGTTCAACATACTCGCCACTCTTGGGATTCTTGTGCTTCAAGATGAAATGCACTTTGTTTGTAGCTCCACATTTGTCAGGCCCAAACATGATAGAGTAAGGTGATTCACTATCAAAACCCTGAGGTGTCCATCCAGCTTCTTGAGGACGGAGGTATTTCAAGTAAGCACCACCACACTCAAGCCCTTCCTGGAAACGAACCTCGTACTGAAGAACAATAGTTCCCTCCTTGAGGTTTAGTGGCTCGTCAAGCTCTTTCACAATTCCATACTTACGAGCCTTCTCGCTTACGAGAAGTCCGTAATCATCATGTCCCTCGCTCTTTGCATGCTTCCATACACCTGAATCAGATAAGTGGTGTTAACAAAGAAGCTTCTATGCAAAACTAGAAAATCATCGAGACCTCATCTTCTCCACAAGAGAAATTAATCAAGATTTTACAATCGAAAATGCACCAAATCTCTATCCAACTCGAGTGTTAAAAGCACAAAAGACTCTAATTCCTCTCCAAATATATTTACAAAAATGCCGAGGTTACAACACTTGATACGTTTGAAAGTCGTTTCACACTATTTCTAAGAAATCATTTTGCATCAGAAGACACCATTCAATATTATCAGACCACGCGAGCTAATGCATTATACAATAATTGAAGTATGTAGTATTCAAATTCCAAATACAGACGCAGATCAGACCAATATCAGACGAACATACACTAACTAGAATGCACTGAGAATTTGAAGCTAATATAGCTTACCTTCGTAATCACCATTCTTCGAAACGATCCAGCGGCCATCAAAAGGCTCATCGAACGATTCATACAACACCTGAACATAAACGAGAATCCAAGGAAACGAACTCAGTTAAACAAAGCTTTAAATCTTCAGATCTATCAATAATATTCTAAGAACACGAGGAAATCGAAATTACCGTTTGATCGTCACAGTAGCAAAGCTTCTGGAACGAAACGAAAGCTAAGAGAAGCAAAAAGCAGGAAAATAGTTGACGTTCTCTCATTATCGGAGTCCTCAGAAGGTTAAAGGAAGCTTCAGGATAGATCTAATCGGTGAGAAACCGGAGAAGTAGATCGGAAAATTCCCTCGTGAAGGAGAAAGAGTTAAATGTATTTTTTTCAGTTACTCTGATTAGTGATTAATTATATATTCAATCCCGTAGACCCGGTCGGGTGTGTCAATTTGTTGTTTCCACCAATCAAATCTCTCGCCACGCGATGCTAACCAATTAGAATAGGCCACGTCATTCAGCTAGTGCACAGTTAAATTGCTTTATACGTGCACATTTTTACAGCTAACTGAACATAGTTATTATTGGACCTGGGCCCACTAAATAACTCAAGAGTCTCCCAGCTCTTTACTGATTTGAACGGTAAACTATAGTTTGATGATCATTAAAATATCAACATATGTATGTAGAATAGAGTTACAATATCATTAAACCAAAAAAAAAAAAAAACTTAATTTATTGATAAATATTGCAGCGTTGCATAATCGATATGTTATTTTCTAGGATGTTAATCTAAAAAATTCATGATAAAATAATTCATTAAAAAAAGCAGAAAATAGAGGATACATCGTAATATAAATACTTAAATAGTTATGCATTACAAAATTGGACTCAATCCGTGCTCTATCCCAAATTGGTCTCAATCCGTATTCGGTCGGCACGACAGCAACGCCATACATAGTAACCCAACAATAGCATGATGATGACCAATACACTGACGGACATTGCAATAACTTTAATGAGATCAGACTCCATATTATTACGTCAAAATTTATATTTCTCTTCTTCTACTTACATTTTTGGTATTTTGTTGATCTTCATACCATCACATATGTACACATGTAATGTTCAAAAGATTCAAAAAGCAATCACTCCTTACATACATCATACTACTACAATAGTTAACATTTTATTTCAAAACATTCTAAAATGTTGATATTCATAGTATCATCTTACGGAAGTAATCAACCGTTAGCTCGCCGTAACCGTGCATCGCAAGACCAGTGATCATTGCATTCCATGTGAATAAAGTTTTCTCTAAACATAAGTTGAAGATCTCTAATGCTGTATCAAAACCCGCATTTAGCATAGAAATCCACCAATCCAGTAGCTAAGAACGAATCTATGAAAAGTCTGTTCCTTTCCGTGTAATCATGAATAGTTTTCCCTTTTTCTAAATCTCCTGATTGTGCACAAGCTGAAAGAGTTGAAACAATGGCGACGTTATCCAGTTTTAAACCCAAATCAATCATTTCGTCGAAGAGCTTGATTGCTTCTCTGCACTGATTCATCTGCGCATACCCAGCAATAAGAATATTCCACGAAACCAAATCACGAAATGGCATTGAATCAAACAACTCTCTTGCACGAACAATCTCACGTGCCTTCACTAACCCATAGATCAATACATTGTACGTAACAACATCTCTTTGAGGATTTTCGTCGAACAGTTGCAAGGCATAATCGATTGGGGCATGCAATGAGTAAACCCGAAGCAAAGTATTCAAAGTGAACAAATCAGATAACAATCCGAATCTCAAAGCTTGACAATGCAGAGTCTTGACTAATGTAAGACTACCATTCTTCTTTGCAGTACAAGCTTTAAATACGAAAGGGAAAGTGTAGAAATCGGGAGGAACAGAGCGACGTCTCATCTCGACGAAGAAACATTGAGAAAACAGAGACGGCTCATGAAGTGTATAAACTCTAATGATCGTATTGAAGCAAAACGTTGATGGGTTTTTGATGTATCTGAAAACCGACGTCGCGTAACTCACGACCAAATTCGACGCCGATGAAGTCGGTGCGACAGAGGTGATGGCGAAGAGGACATTGGCGAAAACAGAGTTCTGATTGAAATCACTGGAGATTCGGCCGGAAGTGATGAATTGAGTATGACACTGATGCAAGTGTTTAGATGGAGAGACAAACGATTACTAGAATTTATCATTCAGTTGATCTAGGGCTTCGGCATTTGACTTGAAATGGTACAAAGCTTTCTATTTTAAAGGAAAACAATTTCTGATAAAGAAGAATCAATCTGACGACAAAAAAAAAGATAAATAAGAATCAATCAGATCTTTTTCTTTATCCACCGTGTTAAATTCGACACTCAAGTTACATTTTCTACGCTTGAATGATCTTTTACAGAATCCATAAAACACGGAAAGCTCAAGTTTTTTTTTTTTCGCCATCATCAAGGAGTTTTCTTTGTTACCTCTGTGAACACAACACTAGCTTTTTTAATCAAGGGCTAGATTTTTCTTCATAGCTTCGTAAACAAGGTACGAAATGCTTGCGGAAGGAATGACTTTGAAAAGGTTTGGGAAGATTCCTCTGTAAAATCCTCTTAGTCCTTCGCCTTTAAGCGTTTTCAGAAACTCTTGGCTCATTGTAGTGTTTGAGCTATCAGCTTGCATTCTAATGATAAATAACTACTCTCAGTTTCAAATTGCAGAAAAGAGAAAGATAAACCAAAGCTTAGATTTTGAGTTTTTTTAACCTTGTTCTTATGACTTGTAATGGGTAAACACACGATGCTCCAAGAGCTCCAGACGTCATTCCACATCCCAGTTGTATGAGAGGACCCGGATCTGCACAGCATAAACTGTTTAGAATCATGTAAAAGATTAAGAACTTACAGAGCTTCGATTAGTATCTAACCGTAACCGGAGTCATGAAGAATATATGTCCTAGAAAAGTCTTTAAGAGTTTCATAAGCAGCGAGGTCAATTCCTGCGTAAGGGATAATCCCAATAAGAGAAGGATAAAGACCCCTGTAAAACGCTCGGGGTCCTTCTTGAATCCAAATATCCTTTGTGAGTTTCCACAGATTTGGTGTCTTCCCAACTTCACTCACACAAGTCTGTAACCGAGTCTTCACGAGATCCATAGGATAAATAGCCGTTTGAGCCACTGCACCAGCCATTCCACCAGCCAAAAGCCTCCCACTTGTACCAATGTCACCATCCGCTCCCCCAATTATGGGTTTCAACATTTCATAAGCAGCAAACTTTATGGCACTTTCAGGAGCCACTTTCGTTACATTTAACCCATTACCTCTGAAGAAACCCAAGAGCTTATCATCTCTCCATATTTTTTTAATGGTCGGGACAATGCCCGCTTTCGTTCTTTGAACTTGCAAAACAACTTTCAGACGGTCCAGAGGCGCGGTCGCGGTTCTAGAAACAGCTCCTGCTAATCCTCCAGCGAGAAGTAATTTGCTTCTTTGAGCGTGTTTACTAATACCGTCTGGTATAACAGCTTGATCCCCTATATCTATTAAGCACACTCTTTCCCAGTGATGATAGATGTTCTCAATTGTGGCTTCATGAGGGTGTAGCAAAAGAAAATCCCTCCACTCTTCGAAAGTTATAATTCCGTTGTTGTCCTTATCAACATGCTCCATAAAAGAAGCAAGTTCCTCATCTTTAATTTCAATGCCTACAAGAACATAACTATGGAGTTTATATAGATCGACAACAGTGTTACACAATAACTTGAAAAATGAAAGCATGTAAAGATAAAACAGCCAAATTTGCCACTAAACTCACTGAGACACTATTTCTGGAACCTAACAAAGCAACTCAACCCACGGTTTTGCGAACAAGGACTATGGCAAAGGTTAAGCAAAAAGTTTATACTTTCCAGGGATCAACGAAGGATATGCTGATATCGAACAAATGTCTCGCATAGTTGTAAAGAAATTATAAGAAATACATCAAACAACCAACAGTGGAAAAGCTGCTGAATAAAGAAAGCTATCAAGAACAGTTCAACAACAGTGGCAATTTCAAATTGAAGTCACTGACCAATCTAACAGTAACTAGCAAATTAATCAAAATCCAGATCCATAAACCCATAAAAGTTTCCTCTTTTGCTTATGGAAGATAGCTGCAAAGTAGTAACAGTTGCAGTAATAAAACAGTGTGGAATTAGAAATGACAAACCAGCCTTAACAAGAGCTTCCCACAGCTCCTTTGGGCAAATGTCGCCATTGTGTTCAACATCAATAGCCTGGAAAATCACGTACAGCTCAAGCTCCTTAGCGTCCATGTAACGACGAAACTCCTGGTAATCCACACGTCCATCTCGATTCGCATCGCAGACTTTACGCAAATCACTAGCGTACTTGTACTTTGGAGGAATACGAAGCGAAGACAGACCTTTCTCGATCTGAGTATCGTCTAAGAACCCTAAATTCGAATTGTCAAAGAATTCGAACAAACTCCGAATCCTGATCTCTCTCTCTTCCTTGGTCTCGCCTAATGCCACCAGCACGTGCTCCATTGTTGCTTCTTCAGGCTTCTTAACCGAATTTTTGTTGGATTTCTCTGCCTCCATTGCTGATTAACGAATCAATCGTGAAACGCAGATTAGAAAATTCGGAACCTTTGGACGATTCTAAGGTCTCTTCATTTCTGGAAGAGTCACTCAGTCCAGGAAGAATACAATTCTCGGAAACGATTCAAAATCAGTATCCAAAAATGAAACTTACTGAACAAAACTGTCTCTGAGACAGACGATAACGGTAACAACAATGTGTGAGAGAGAAGTGAGATCACCGATTTGATTTTCGATGTACAGGCCGGTGAGCAAAAATATCTGCCTCAATCGTCGACCCTGGGCTGTCCATTATTTTGCTTGGACCACTTCAATTGTTTCCACGTGCCCCAATCAAATAGACCGGTTTAGTTTCAGTAAATCACAACAAAGACTCGATTTTAACCGGTTTAGCTGATTAGAACCAGAACAATGTGTCAGTTAAACCAGCACAACGACTTTTGGTCGTAAATACACTCTTGTAATTGAATTTTAGTTGTGATAAGATTTTAGCATGGTTTTTCGTTACAGTGAAATTAAAATAGACAATGAAACACCCACAAATTTGGATTTAGAGTCATTCATATGGTAAGATTCAATAATCTGTCATAACTTTACAAACCATTGCGTATCGTGTGAATGGCAATGTGATGTATTTGACAAAGCAAACTTCTTACACGTAACCGTTACAGAAATATCACACTAGAGGAAGATGACAACAAAGTATTGTATTCTTTTATTTTAATCTTTAGTATACAGAAGCAAAATTCACTATGAACAAAAATATCTAGTCGACATAGTTTCCCTTTCTTTTAAGTCATTAAGTGCTAAGTGATTGATAACCATCTTCCCGGTTCTGTCTCCGGTATACCACGGCGGCTATTAGAACCACAACCGCCACCACCACCGTCGCCACAAGAAAGGCTAAAAGGCTCACGCTTCTCTGCAAGGAAGTAGAACAAAAAACTACTAATGTAAGTAAAGTAATCATAACAAGGCAATTATCTCCAAAACCGTATTTGAACTGAAACAGGTTTGACCTAAACCGGGTGCTTACCTGAAAAAGTCTAGGCATGGAGCTCACCGGTTCAGGTAGCTGCTGCGCAACGAGGATGTAAAAGAGTCCCATAACTCCAGTGTGACCAACGGTACTACTATAATTAAACTCCATAGTCAGTGTCTCTCCATAGCTTACTTTCACTGGCTCAGGATAACAAGACGACATTCCTACAATGTAACCAGCTTCGTTTCCAGGTTCATCTCCATTCCCATACTTTGGCATCGAAGTACATATTCCTTCACCGTCCTGATCCACAACACAAGAGTCCCAATTTCAGTAAAAAAGTTTAAACCTTTCGTTTCCCAATAAGCTTAAACTAAACCAGTACTTAATTACCTCTCGGTATAGAGCAGCACCTATACCACCCGCATGCTGGTGAGCTACACCGTATACAATGTACCCATTAAATGGCATCGTTAAGCTCTTTTTCCTAATGTCAACGCATCCATCACCATTGTTTTTGCACGGTTTCACCTCGTATTCCACCTGAAAAGCAAAAAGACACAGGAAAAATATCAGAGAATGAAGTTGAAGTAGCAACATTAAACAGATTTGAAAGTTCTTACTTACATGGCAAATATGTTCTTGGCTATCTCCTATTGATCCTTCTGGTTTTTTCCAAGAATCCGTAACATCGAAAATATAAACCTGACCGGGCAAAACTGAGCTGTCCCATTCAACCCATCTAACGGTATACTTCAAATACAGAGTTCTTGTTTTCTCCCCATTGTCAAATCCGTTTTTCACCCGACATTGAGTCTTATCATAGCAGCAGTATAAACCTCCTTTGTATCCGGGCTTTAAAGCTCGACCATACTCATCAATGGTTACATTATACAAATCACAAAGACATTCTATGCATCCTTTTTTGTCTTCCACACCTCTAGTGTCTATGGCGTGAATGTTGAGAAGCCATTTGAATTCATATCCATCAGGTGTATCCTCAGGATTACCGATTTCGATTGCGTAAGGATCAGGAACATACGTCGAGGTTTTTCGGGTTTCTGATCCTAAACCAAAGTAATGTCTGAGTCCTCCACCCCTACACAACCCTCCATTTTTAACAAGAATCATATCCGTTCTTGAATCAAGATTGCTTTCGTGATCTTGCTTTGAAAATCCGTGATTCCTAAACATTTCTCGCTGTGGAAGCTTAGAACCTTTACGCACATAGTATGGTTCGACAACCCAATGGTGAAGATATGTCTCGTGTAGAGGAATAGGTTTGCCCGCTTCATCAACCACTTCAGCATCGAAAGCTTTGAGGCCGATATGTCCTCTTGGGAAATCGATGTCGAAGAGGTATGGATTTGCTACTGATCCTGGATTCATCTCAAGTTTTGGTGATAAGAAAACTCCAAAATTTATCTTATTCTCAGTCCTTATAAAGCCTTGGCTTGGTGATATGCTTGATACGAACAGAAGAAAAACTAAGGAGGACATCAACGATTTCCCGCGATAACTAGCCATTCTTTCCTGTTTCAAGATCATTTATAGAGAGGTTAATGAAATTCATAATCATGGATAAAATATCTCAAACGCTAAACCTAATTTAACCAGAAGATTTCAAATCTATGACTCATAAAACAGTGAGAAGCTAATATTTCATATCATCTTCATATACGATCAAAATTTGAATAACACGAACAATTTAATATTAAGACACAGAGATTAGATGAGTTTACAATTCGAAACGTGTAATCTCTGTTTCTACTTTGGTATTCCAAAACCCTAAATTCGATTGCCAAATCAAACACAGAGAAAGAAAAAAAATCCAGAACCAAGAACTCCATAGCACAAACAAAAATACAGAGAAAAAAAAAACCCCCGAATTCGATTGCGAAATCAAATTCAAAAGAACAAAGATGATAAACAGAGAGAGAGATTTACGTGGGTACGAACTGGATAAACGGAAAAATTCACGAAACCTGATGATTTTCCCGCTCGCTTCGATTTTTGTACAGAACAATTCAAGAGTCAGTCATCTATTTATCATCAGCTGAAATGTGAATACCCCATAGGCCATAACCATAAGCGCAGAGACGTAAGGACTAAAACTCTGCGAGCATCGTTATTACGTGACACGTGTATCCGCTGACGTCATTGCTCTCGTCACTGCCCCGGTAATATTTTCATAATTATCCGTTTTATGGTACTCAACATTTAATGTGAGATGGATGATAGAGGAAGACATTGGATAAACTCATGTAATTAGTACTTTCTGTGGTTTAGTATAACCGGTTGAGAATCAAATGAAATAACCGGTTAGAGTGCAAACTCAGTCAATAAAAATTTGCCGTTTGACCTGCAAGTTATATCATTAGTAGGACTAAAAGATTTTGAGCTAATATGTGGTTTCGACAAAAGTTGAAGGTCCCTTTTATAAAACGATTTTGATTTCCTACGGGCACGAACAAGGAGAAAACGGTACACCCAACAAGACGAGAGTGAGGGAGAAAGAAGAGCAGAAGCAGACGATGACGAACAAGGAGAAAGCGCGGGAGAGAAGGGAGAAGAGGATGCAGGAGATCTCTCTCCTTCGAACTATTCCTTACTCTGACCACCATAGGTATCAATCGAATCTTATTTTTTTCAATTGTTTCCCAAGATCATCGTGATTTCTTCTGCGTGAATCTCAATTTCACAACACTATGGTTAGCTTCGATGTGTTTATTTTCAATTCATTTCTAGGTGCTCCTATACTGTTTTTAACTATGTCAAGTTATTTTATGAGTTTAGGTTTTCGATTTTGGCGGAGACTGAATTCGTTTCTATTAGCTTCATTTTATGTTTGAACATATTGAATTGGCATTGGTGCTACTGATATATTTGGGTTTAACTAAACCACTAGATTTTGGAGAAACTGAAAAAAAAATGTGTCTGTCAAGCCCTCTTCTTGAATTTGACTTGTGATTTAGGCATTGAATGATTTTTAGGTGGTGGTCTTCTGAAAATGTAGCTGTGGTGACTGGTTCAAATCGAGGAATTGGACTCGAGATTGCAAGACAGCTTGCGGGTCACGGATTGACGGTTGTTCTTACAGCCAGAAACGTGGATGCTGGCCTTGAGGTAGTTGAATCCTTGAGGCACCAAGAAGAAGGTCTCAAGGTTGATTTTCATCAGCTTGATATCACGGACTCCTCTTCGATTAGAGAGTTTGGTTGCTGGATTAAGCAAACATTTGGAGGTTTAGATATTCTCGTAAGATCCTTGTCTATTTGTAGTCTTGGAGGATAGTTCTTTTGTTTTCTAAGATTTGATTATATGCATTCTTGTAACTTTATTTTTCAGGTGAACAATGCAGGTGTCAACTACAATCTCGGCTCAGATAATTCGGTCGAATTCGCAAAGACTGTTATATCTACTAACTACCATGGAACCAAAAACATGACAAAAGCTATGATACCATTGATGAGACCATCTTCTCAGGGCGCTCGTATTGTCAACATTAGTTCCCGGCTAGGTAGAATAAATGGAAGACGTAATGTAAGAAACTCTCTCACTCTTTATCTTTGAATTCTTGTTAAAAGAGAATCTTCTAAAACTCATGCCATGAAATCGCTTAATATGCAGAGACTTGCGAATGTAGAGTTGAGAGATCAGCTAAGCAATCCGGATTTGCTAACCGAGGAACTCATAGACAGAACTGTCTCTAAATTCATCAACCAAGTAAAAGACGGAACTTGGGAATCAGGCGGGTGGCCTCAGACATTCACAGACTACTCCTTGTCTAAGCTTGCTGTTAATGCTTGCACGAGACTAATGGCAAAAGAACTTTCGAGAAGACAAGAAGGAGAGAAGATTTATGTTAACAGCTTTTGTCCTGGTTGGGTGAAGACCGCGATGACTGGCTACGCTGGAAATATGTCAGCTGAAGATGCGGCTGATACAGGAGTTTGGCTTAGCTTGGTTCTTTCTGAAGAGGCTGTAACAGGAAAATTCTTTGCAGAGAGACGTGAGATCAACTTCTGAGGGTAGTTGAAAGTTTTTGGGAATAGATTCGCTTGTTTTGGTTTAGTGTCGTCATTGTTTGGCAACCGTTTTGTCGCTAAGATCTTATTCTAAATACAATTAAGCATTGATCACTTTCAGTAACCGACCTTAGCTCAGTTGGTAGAGCGGAAGACTGTAGTGTCAGCAGACAATCTTTTATTTCTTCCCAAAATAGCAATTGACCGTTTTACCCTAATTTCCATATCGGTTCCCATTTTTACTGGAATGTATGAAAATTGAAAACGATAGGAGAACAGGAACTACTTTTTGCTTTCTCTCTGGGGAGATGTCAAACTCTCAAAAAGGATTCTAGTTTCATTACAATGATGAAGCTATTTCCCTTCTACATAACAATAAACAAAAAAATGTACCGATTCTACAAAATACAGACACGAGAAGACAGAACCAATAAAATCATTCAATCAAATTCCAACAATGGTCCTTACCAAGGTTTCAGATCAGCGACCGGTCCTGCCGTCCAGTTCAACAGCTTCTCACCTGGTCTCAGATACACACTCCTTTCGTGAGGCAGCTTACGAGCCAACCCATTCAACACTTGATGAAACGCATCCCCTGGTTGAGCCGGTTGTGGGAACAGCATAGCCTGTTTCATCGACGGGTTTGCCAACAATCTCTGTTTCCTCAAGATAACTTCCGGTGGGATTGATGTTAGTATTGTGTCCAAGTAAGGAACATCCTTCTCATCCACAAATACACCAATATCTTCCCAAGGGATTGCATCTGCAAAAGGTAACACGATGTCATCTGCTATGATCACAGGGATGCAGCCGAAGATCACGGCTTCCACAAGTCTTGGACTCCATGGGGCCCATCCAAGTGGGCATAAGCAGAAGATTGCTCTTTGCATGTCTTCGTAATATGTTGTTGGGTGCTCTGTCGATATGTCAAACAGCGGATTGTCTTTGAAGTTTTCCCATACAGCTGCTCGTGCGCCCCTGTGCCCATTTGAGAAACAAAACATCATCGCTGATTATATGAGCGGATTGTCATTGTTTTGTTAAATTTTATATCCAAAGTTCCAAATCAGTAAAGCAATAATGAACAGTTTTAGGAGATTTGCGAAATTATTTTAGTACATTGCTAAGCATTCTTGTAAGAAATTTTTACCTCGCATAATAGCCACCCTCAGGGTCATTTCCAACATCATAAAACAATCCTCTGAAATAAACGAAGATGGATCGAGGAGTTTTCCCAGGAATTAAGTGTGACTGCATCTTCTGTGGTGGAGCATATGGTGGAACAGTGATTGAACCCTCTTTTAAGCAAACATGATTCCTCTGTCCAAATGTCTGCACCAGTGTAGCTCGTTGAAGCAAGGGTAGTATTCCTCTTCCTATTGCCTTTTCTTCCTGCCACAGTCAAACACAAACAAGAGATCAGCGTGTATAGGTTAGCATTATCGTAGGCACAATTCTTTGTTACATTTGCAAGTTGATTGCCCAATTTTAGAGAGTGAAATGTATGGAGGCATTAAGATCTGATGAACACTAGTTACAGACTTCTGCTTCCTAGTTCAGTCCAGAAGGAACTACAGGATAACATGAGACAACCCCGAGGCCTCAGCATGGATCTTTCAAACACAAACAGAGATGTATCTGAATTTGTAGACATGAGTAGGAATTCGTTTAAGATGTTTATGAGACAGTGATTTCTTCACAACTTGCAAAACTGGAGGCTAATTTAGAAAGAAAGTTCAACAGTAGCACAACAATAATTCAAAAAAGCGTAGAAGCAATGATAAGGCAAAGCCTAATTATGACAGGAAGAGAAAAGAGATTCAGAGAAGATTTGTTTACTTGATAATGGAAACAGGCTCCAAAGTCATGAGGCACGACAAAGAAATGGTCTGCTCCTTCAGTGCGATTCCAGTATGGCCAGTTGGAAGCAATGAGCTGAATGGCACTTCTCATCATTCGTGGAGATTTAAAGGGCAGAGGAAGCCCATTAGGCGTGAGATCACAAGTGGTATACACAGGGACATAGAACCAATCAGCTTCCTGAGGATTAAGTGTTCTAACAGGGCTGGACATAAGAAACCGTTGCATATATATCTCGGCAGCAAACATGTGGTTGAGACATCTCGGATCCTTCTGAAGTATTTTCTTGTTGTATTTGCTTGGAAGCTCATAAACAAAGACTTTCAGTCTTCCTACTGGATCATCTTCCAACACATCACCAGCACTACCTAAACATCAGAAATGTTATAAAAAAAACAGGCACACACTTAAATTTCACATGATTCTTGTTCGGCATCAAAACGCTGATACCATAAGAAAGGACTATGGATAGGTAGATAAGATAAACCAAGTAGCATAACAATAGAATCTCAAAGATAATGCAAAATCACAATCAAAGCTCAAAAACAAGTTATTGAATCTGCTAACTGAAGCATGAATCTTGAATTACATTTTTCCCAGATTCAATTAGCATCCAGATCAATGAGTGAAAATGAAAAAAAAACAATCACAGATCACTTCGGCAAAAAGAAGAAACCCTATTCTTCATTCGATTAGCAAACTAACTGATGATTACACAAGCTAACCACAGACGAAGAATCCAGAGAAGTAAACAGATGAATCAAAGTGAAAACTAATCATTCACTAAATCCATAAATTAAACCTCTCTGCATAGATAGACAGATATAAAAAATCACCTGAAATTCGCTCAGTTGGTTGACTCCGACTCAGACGGAAACCACAAATCGTCGACAAGGTAAAGTTACAAACAAGGAAGATCAAAATCCAGCTCGATAACTTCATTTTCTATCTCTCAGAAATTTGCTTCTTTACCTAAAATCCTCAAAATCCAAGATCATTTGGAAGGAAACAGCTGAATTGTCAGCAGACGTAGTTGCTAAAAAACTAGTTCGTAGAGATTGCGACTTCAAAACTGGAAAACATATAAAATTCCTCAACCGATTGCTAGATCAAGCCCAGAGTTGACAGCGAGAGCACAGCGATTTGATGTTTTTCATTTGAAGATGCCAAGTGAGAAAGAAGAAGGTTCGTCCAACGCTTATACGATGTCGTTTTTAGTGCGATCCATTTCCGCATAAGAGAAGTCGTTGGAGGTGACTAGCAGTCAACGTCAGCGACTTTTTTTTTTTAATACTTGTTCTTAAGAATGTAATGGACTGGCAGAAAATAAAGTAAGCTCAAAGCCCATTATAGAATGGGCCCAAAACGTGATTTCGTTCTTTTGTGAACCTAATTAATTTGAATAATTTGTAAGTTGGGTATTATTATTAAGTTTTAAAACATTACATTGCACACAGCTGTATAATTTGTTTTATAAATATGAAAAATAGGGTGATAATTAGGGGCTTTAGAAGACATTATTGAATCTTTTCAGAATTCTAAAACTCCAACAGTTAAATAACAGTAGTATCAACAGTATATAAGTCGCGACTCGCAATGATGAAGATGATAATATTATAATAATACTTATATATGAAGTAATAACTTGTGAGTTATAGATTAATATAAAATAAAATTTTAGAAATGAGAGAAAGGACAAAGAAAAGTAAGAGGAAACTGAGGGACTGAGAGGAAGAGAGAGAGAGAGTCAAAAAAACAGACTGAGCATTAAGAATGGCAGTTTCTCAGAACTACGATTTGACCTGTCGTTTCCTCATTGGCTAGCTTTTCACCACTAAAGTATTCTTATAGGCTCAATTCCAATTTAGTTTACTTTTTCAAATATATTTTGTTTTTTTTCTTTTTTCTTTTTGAGTGTATATTCTTCTTTGTAGTCACTGTTTATTGACCAAGTTGCGTAACGATGTCCAAGCCTATTTTCAGTCCTAATTTTTCAATAATGTTATTAGATAGGAGTTTGGCATTAAAAAAATTGATGGTGATTTTGATTTATGCTGACAGACTAGTTTGATTCATTTACCAACAAAATAACTTTTGTTTGACGTAATAGTTTTTTTTTTTTTGGGTTTAAGTACCAGAGCACATCTGATATAATTATAACTGATAAAAATCTGAAAAATAACTGAAGATTATGTAAAGGAATGATTAGCTAGCTTAACTGAAAATTCATTTATAGAATAACCTAAAGATTATCCAAAGGAATGATTAACTGCAAATTACTAATCAAAAAAATAATTTATAGAATAACTGTTTTTTCATGACTTTCCCCTCTATAGCTAGTGAAGTATATTCAAAATAGATATTGTACAAAGATTTATCTCTTATTAGTTGGTTAATAAATTTAACTGTACATAAAAATAAGTTTATGGCATACAGGTAATTACAAATTAGGGAGATGACAACACTTAACGTAAGGGATCGTAGAAGATATTAGACCCAAAGTTTGTGGTATATTAGATATACTGAAACACACCTGACCAGTGACCCCTCTCCTTTTGGAATTGGCACTTGGTTTCATTTATTGTAAATAAATTTTGCATTTATTAATTTTGCATTTTGTTTATAACAAAAAACTATTTGTTGGCTATAAATTAGTAACAATCTCATTTAATGGTCACGAGATCTACGTTCCAACAGTACTGATATTTCTTATCATACAAAATTTATCTTTGTCACTATTATAACTATACTACGAAAACTCTTTTTGATTAAGACGTACGTAATATATATATGGGAATGGGATAATGGATTCCTTTTAGTTATATGAATGATACTACAGGAACATATATTTTAATAACTTCTCACCAGCTTTACAATATTCCCAAAAAATCGTTCATAGTATATTTTGAAGTAAGTTATAAGAGAGTTGTAAACCTTACAATCATTACTTTCACTTGCAAAACTCTTAGAGCATCTCTATCCATGAGTCTCTTAAAATGAGGTTCTTAACTTTATGATATTAATATTTACAATATTATTTAGTCATACAATTAATTTTAAAGTTGAAAAAAAATTGAACCACTTGCAGAAAGACACATGTAGAGGTGAGGTTCTAAGATTTCTCATTTGTAGTTCTTAAACTTCTTAAACAAGAACCCTTCTCTCCTTTTTAAGAACCCTTCTTATTTTTTTATTAATTAAAAAGTTTAGAACCTCTTCTTAATAACCTCCATTAGAGATGGTGTTAGATAGTTTAACCATATCAACAATCTGTTATACAATAACAATTCTGTCGTAAATGATTTTTCTGATATTCAGATTTTTAAGTGTACAATAAATTCGAAAAGTGGTGATCTCATGGTACAAACTACAAAGAGAGAAAAAAAAAACAAAATAGAAAAAAAAAACAAAGATGCGGAGGAAAAACTTTAAAAACAAATATTAGTCTGAACCAAAAAAAACAGTATAAGAGGATCATCACAGTAAAAACTATAATCATTTTATGTTCTTACGTGTCAAATTACGAACGGTCATAATCAGAATAGAGAAAAAGAATGTCGATGAAAGAAAAAGTTTGACTTGTTTAGTCCCAACTGTCATTTTCCCAGCAAGACACATGTGTATTTCTGTTTATCACATTAGATATACACATATATCCCTAATTGCCAAAAAAGCGATATAAAAAAGAATATACTAAAACCTAGTATTTATTTTCTAGATTCTTTACTGTTGTATATATAGAAGTTGCTCGAGTGGTCATTTTTACAATAAAGCAATCTACTCATACGAGTAAAGAAAGAGAAACACACAAAAAAAAAAAAAGAGTGATAGAGAGAGATAAAGACTATGGATCCTGAAGGTTTCACGAGTGGCTTGTTCCGATGGAACCCAACAAGAGCAACGGTTCAAGCACTACCTCCAGGTCCTCCTCCAGCACAGCAACAGCCGGCACCACCGCAGACGGCAGCTTTTGGGATGCGACTTGGTGGTTTAGAGGGACTGTTCGGTGCTTACGGGATACGTTTTTACACGGCGGCGAAGATAGCTGAGTTAGGTTTTACGGCGAGCACGCTTGTTGGTATGAGGGACGAGGAGCTTGAGGAAATGATGAATAGCCTCTCTCATATCTTTCGGTGGGAGCTTCTCGTTGGTGAACGATACGGTATCAAAGCTGCCGTTAGAGCTGAACGGAGACGATTGCAAGAAGAGGAAGAGGAGGAATCTTCTAGACGACGTCATTTGCTACTCTCCGCCGCAGGCGATTCCAGCACTCATCACGCTCTTGATGCTCTCTCCCAAGAAGGTACAACTATGTTGAATATATACAAAATATCGCATGTTTTATATACCTGTATTCTTTATCTCTACATTTTTGTATTTATGTTAGGCTTAATTTCTTCAAAAGATGGGATTATATTTGTTCACGTGACTGATAGATATTGATTAATGAATCTTCCCTAGAACAGTGCTTAGGCACATATACATATATATGATAGTTGTGAACAACATAATTTTATGATTAAGCATTTTATAAAACACAGATTGTTACAATTGTTTGAGGCTCTCTAGTGTAACTTCCAAGTCTACATATGTCTAAGATAATAGAATGGTTTTATTAATCAGACCTAGTGCAAGCAGTACGAGGATTAATATCTTTGTATAAAATTCACAGAGTATAGTACAGAAATAAAATTTGTGAATGTGACAAAAATATATGTAGATGATTGGACAGGCTTATCAGAGGAGCCGGTGCAGCAGCAAGATCACCAGACTGATGCGGCCGGGAATAACGGCGGAGACGGCGGTTATTGGGAAGCAGGTAAAGGAAAGGTGAAGAAGCAACAACAAAGAAGGAGAAAAAAAACAATGTTGACGTCAGTAGAAACCGACGATGACGTCAACGAAGGTGAGGATGACGACAACGGAGGAGGAGGAGGTGGGTTGGGGACGGAGAGACAGAGGGAGCATCCGTTTATTGTAACGGAGCCAGGGGAAGTGGCACGTGGCAAAAAGAACGGTTTAGATTATCTGTTCCATTTGTACGAACAATGCCGTGAGTTCCTTATTCAGGTCCAGACAATTGCTAAAGACCGTGGCGAGAAATGCCCCACCAAGGTATCTTTCGTTTTATCTATTAAGATCTAATCCTAGCCGTTGGTCTTATACTGAAGAAAAATACTTTAAAAATTGGTGTCGGAATTTATGGGGTATGGTAGGGAAACTATAGCCATAATCATGGACAGCTGTTCTAAAAGTAAGTTTGACAAGTCATGAGTTCAGGGCTTTCAATAAGATTTTTTTTTCTTTTTTTTTTTCTTTATATTCTTTGCTATGTCTGGCAAATATTTATAGGTTCTGAATAATTGTTTTTCTATTTTGTTTTCATCGTGTCTTCAGAATAAATATAGTTAGATTTCAATTTAAACTTGGCAGTAAAACCGTACGACGACGTGTCGAGTTAGGGAAAAGACATAGTCGTTCTTTTGTTTTTGGCTAAAACGACATGAGATATAGTAAGATATACGCTTACAAATTGTTGCATGCATTCACACATACTCACATATATTTTTAACAATTGATAGGTTAAATATTTATATATAATAGTTTAGAAACAGGCTATTGCTCAGCGGATAATAAAGGGTCTTCTTTCCTCTAGTGACGATAGTACAGAATCCATGAGCTCTGTGCCATTGCTTGTGCAGACGCGCGTTATTAAAAACTGAGGTTACTGAATGCATTACCAAACAAATCCATTTTTTATTGTTTTCTTTCTAATTTTGTTAATTCCAATTTTTATTATGTTATTTTTTTCTTTACGTGTGGTTAGTATTCTAGTTTAACGAGGGTTATAATTACGTACGATTGCGATTATGGTTTTAGATGGACCTTCATTTTTTTTTACTTGGATCATATAAAAAACATCAAATGGTTTGGATAATTTTCTACCGAAAAAAGAAGCAAACTTATTCGGTTCGTTTTAGGATTTGATTTGGTTTTCAGTAAAATAGTGTTCTTTAGTCACTAATTATTATATTTTTGTGATAATATATGTATATATATATATATATTATAGCCAAAAGTAGTTAACTTCGATAAATATCGATCGACTGCTCTAAATTAAGTTATGGTTACATATATGTTAAGTATAAAAGAAGTTTGTACCAGTCAATTTTTTTTAACTAACTAACTTGTTCGATTTATAAAATGCTGATTATTATGAATTATGTTATGGAAAAATTGTAAACAGGTGACGAACCAAGTGTTCAGGTACGCAAAGAAATCGGGAGCGAGTTACATAAACAAGCCCAAAATGCGACACTACGTCCACTGTTACGCTCTCCACTGCCTAGACGAAGAAGCCTCAAACGCTCTCCGACGAGCGTTCAAGGAACGCGGCGAGAACGTTGGCTCGTGGCGTCAGGCTTGTTACAAGCCACTTGTGAACATAGCTTGTCGTCATGGCTGGGATATAGACGCCGTCTTTAACGCTCATCCTCGCCTCTCTATTTGGTATGTCCCCACCAAGCTGCGTCAGCTTTGCCATTTGGAGCGGAACAATGCGGTTGCTGCGGCTACTGTTTTGGTTGGCGGTGTTAGCTGTACGGGATCATCGGCGTTTGGGCGTGGTGGATGCGGGGGCGACGAGTTGCGTTATTAGTTTGGTAACTTTGGGTTGTTATGTTTTGCTTTTTTGCTTATCTTAATTAATTAATTGTCTTTCATTTAGTCCTTTTGGTTATTTTTTTTTGTCTCTCATACGTTCAACTGATTTTTAACAAAATTGGTATAAGTCGAAGCACTCGAATTCATTTGATGCTAGAAAGAAAACCAAAGAAATGTGGATGTGAGTAGAAAATTGACACAAAATAGCATATCAACAAGTTCTATTAAAATTAAGTTCTTTAGGTAGAGTAGAGGACCACATTGGGGAACTTTAGGTTGATAAATAACTAATCATACCTATAGTTTATTGCGAAAAACATTAAATCGATGTGCTATTTCTTTTCTAACATTTGATTTAGATTTTAGAGTGATGCATGGTTTTTTTTTTTTTTTAAATATGTTATTTAGGAAAATATCATTTTTGTATCTTACGCAAAAAGAAAAGAAAATACCAACTAGTCATTTACTCAATAGTCAAATGTAAACAAATGTTTCATAGTTGCAATTACCCAAAATATGTACTATTAATCATTAATGGGCCAGGCTGGTTAGAAAAATTATGTGGGCCGGGCTATATCTAGGCCTAGATATATAAACTTGAACTTGTGTTTGCCGTTTGTAAAGAACGAAGAAACCAAAGAGAATTGAGAAAATGACTTTTTTTTGAAATTCGAATCCTCTCTCTCCGGAACTGTGATCCTACAATGGAATTCCCGCCAAGAGCGTTTTATCCACGGAGATTCAAGGCCTCTCCGGCGCAATACACGGCGGAGAAAAGTGCTGCAGGAGTAGCAGCGCCTGATCTCCGAGATAAGCTCGCGACGCTGGTCGATCGCAACAAGAAAGTGAAAATGGCGTACCATCAACTCCAATCTCAGATCGCATTCGGCCTCGTCGAAGTAAAGATACATCCTCTTCTCTAGTTTCCTATATTTTATTTCAATTTATTGATTTAAGCTTGATTCAACTTATTTCGAGAGTTACAACGAATTTGAGAGGTTTGTGTTTTCTGATTCGGTAGGATCGTAGATTCAAGCTTGATTTGAAAGATTCTGAGTATTGAGACGAATCTGAATGATTTTTTCGTATTTTCAAGGCTGGTGAAGTTTTCGATTCATTGGCGATCCCTTTGATGAAGCTGGTTGGTCTGAAAACATCGGAGATGGAGAGCGAAGGGAGACTCTCCACCTTTATTTTCAATACTGTAAGTTCACTCAATCAGTTTCTCGTAGAATCATGCATCTATTGCTTAAAACTTCAGATCATTTCTTTATATTTTCACCAGGAAAGATTTCATATGGATACTCCCCCAAATGGAGCCAGGTCTGGTGATCTGAACAATCATATTCGCACTTCAAAGGTAATATACATCATGATTCTTATAACATATGTGTGCCTAGTTCTGATATAGTTTTCATGTGAACCAATTAATATGATTCTGAAACTGTGATGTGTCTAATCGAGTGTCATTATGATGATTTTCTACATATGTATGCATATGTATGCCTAGTTCTGGTATAGATTGAATGCGAACAAAGTAATATGATTCTGAAGCTGTAACGTTTCTAGTCAACCTTCACTTTGGTGGTTGCTTATTTAGTATCCTTAATCTGCCAGATATTGAATGTGAAACAGTCGATATGATTCTGAAAGTGTATCGTGTGTATTCAAGTTTCATTCTGGTGATTCCTTCTATATGTTTGCCTAGTTCTGCTATAGATTGAATATGATAATGAAACTGGAATGTGTGTAGTCAAGTTTCATTGTGGTGATTCCTCATAAATGATTTCCTTGTTCTGCTATAGGCTGAATGCAAACCAATCGTTAGGATTGTTTAGATGCCTTCTTTCTTATACTTTCTGTTTCGAATATAATCAATGGCATCACAAGCTGTTTGAAAAACCATATCTACCTTCATGTGGGTCTTAAACTTGCAGTATTCTGATTATGTAGGAAGAAAACTATACTGTGAAAGCTGAATTAGCGGGAAATGAGATCTTGCAGAAGCATAAGGGACGACTGAGACAACTAGTCCATATGCTTAGGAACATTGAAACACAAGTGAATTCACATCGGGAAGACATTCTGCAGATGATTGACAATCGCAAAACCTTCTTCCAAGAGTTCATCCAGAAATCTCTTTATTACCTAAGCTCGGCTCACAGCAAAAACCATGACATTTTACCTGTCACAGTGAAGCTCCTTCGCTTCCTATTTAATAACATCAATGAAGTGCTCGATTCAGTAGATAGTGGTGTCAATGATCTTATGCAGGCTTTAGCAAAGAACATGTGTAACCCGATGACCAAGTACGTAGGAAACTTGGCAGCTGAAATAAAGCTTGGTCCTTGTGTGCAACTGATGAATGTAGTGAATGAGATGGAGAAAGCAAACGCAGATACAATGAGCGAGCTGCAAGTTGCTAGAGAAAGGATTAGAATTGCAGAAGAGACAAAGATCAATGCTTTATCTAAGCTGAAAAAAGCTGAAGATCAAGTTCAGAGAATGACAAGCTCAGCCAGGTTACTTCTATCCGGAAGTCAGAAGAAGCAAGCAGAACATTATATTACCGGCAAGGTAAAATTTCAAAACTAAGTTTTGTTTGTGAAAGCTCAGTGGTTAACTAACTACTAAAAGGTTTCTTTACCCTCATGTAGCGTATAGGCAAAGATGGAAGCCGAGAAAACGAAGAGAAACTACTTTGGGATATACTGAGTAAAAAGAGAAAGCAACAAGAACCAGAGAGTCCAATGGGACCTAAAGAGCTCATCAGACAAGCAGACGCAAAGCAGAAGACATTGGTGTATAATCTACGAAGGACTAGGAGTCAAACAAGGTTAAGTCCTCAAAGCGCACGTCCTGATACTCTGGTTCCGCTTGGTTTGTCACCTTCTGCTAGAACAGTAACCTGGAGGTAAGTAAAGTAAGCACTATGCTCAGAAAAACAATCAGTTCTATTAGCTTGTTTGTCCCTTAAAAACCTTACAATTACTCTTTTATTATGTCATTAGTTAAAACTTTGATGAGTTTTGGTATCTCTTGAGATGATCAAGTTGTTTCAATCGATACACAGAATGTCTTTGTTTTGTGAAGCTATGGACCCCTAGTTAACAATCCTGGTGGCTGTAACCGTCGGTAACGGCGGTGTAAAATTTCGCAGTGAACAAATATATACGCCAAGTAGAATCTATTGATTAACCAACTCGATTCTTGTTTTTCTTATCATAAAAATGTGGAATTTGAAACATATACAGTAGAACCTCTATAAATTAATACTCGATAAATTAATAACTTCTCTAAATTAATAAATTATCTCGGTCCCAAGTTGGGCCGGTGTAATAATTGACACATTTCGATAAGATAATAAGATAATAATTTTTTTGAAATCTCTATGTAAATATATGGTCCTATTAATAACATAAATTAATAATCATATAAATTCATTATATATATATATAAGATATTTTAATGAAATATGATTCTAATGTTGTTTATTTATTCGTAAATTTGTAATTTTTTTGGAGTTTATCTCTATTTTTCTTAAAATATCAAAAATATATGATATTATCTTCTCAAATTGCATCAAAATTATTAAAAAAATTTATATATGCAATAATTATTTCATAATATGTAAATGCATTAAAACACATCGAAGTATTGTCTTCATTTTTCTAATTTTTATATAATATTTTTTTAATTTGAAAAAATTCTATATAAATTAATAATTAATAATTTATTGATTAATTAATAATCTCTATAAATTAATAAAATTTTCCGGTCCCAACATTATTAATTTATAGAGGTTTTAGTGTATATACTTCTAATTACATTGCATCATATACTTTGGATAACATTATTTACTACGCAAAAGTTTTCGAAATGAAAATTTGGATGATCAAATCTTAAACTTCAAATCTAAATATTTGGGGCAAAAAAAGAATATTTCGAAAATTTGGAGGGTGTACCCCAATATTCACATTTAAAATAGTGGGCCTAACTTTTAGATGTAGGCCCAATAGACCTCCCGGCGTCGGTTAGGGCTCTTACTAATTATCACCTGAATCTCCGAGTTTCTTCCTCCGCCTCATCCGAAAACGCAGAATTGGGTGGTTCAACGTGGTCGGCGAATCCCTAATTCAGATACTAACATCGTATCGTCTCTTGTTCCTCCTGGTAAGGTTCTCAGCTCTGTTATCTTCATGCACTCGACTTATCTCTCTTTCGGATTCTACGTTGTGTGGTTTCTCCATTCCATTACGAGAAATCTTAGACCGTTCTTACATTTTTCAGGTATCGTAAACGAGGAATTACTTTATCCGAAATCTCAAATCATTAGTCTGATTAATCTCTGACGATGGTATGTAATTTCCCTTTCGATTGTTTCTTTAGTTCCAAAAAAAATCCAATTTTTCTGATTAGTGCCAGTTTTATTTACTTAGAAAATAATTATCTTCAGTGCTTGATTAAGTTTAATGAAATTTCTTAGAAGATTATATAAAAAAAAAGGGTCAAAAGTGAGAGTTTTGGCATCTCTGTGACCTTTGATCACTTGTGAGATCCTGTTTGCATAGGGATAATCTTTTTTTATGTATCTTTCAACAATTACATAAGAAATCAGTGTAAGTGCTTGATTACGTATATATATTGAAATTTCTTGAATAATTGTGTGCAGGCTGCAAGAGTTCTGGCGAGTGTTATTGTGATGGGGTCTGGAATCATAGCCAGGGCTTGTGCCCAGGCATATCGTCAGGCGCTTGCAAGTCCGTTTTTTTTTTTAAATTACATTGTTCTTCTATTATAAGTTTAAGTGTAAGTTTATTCACAATCATTGTTTTGAAAATGGCTACAGATGCATCAAAATCCGGAGTTGCGCATGAAGCAATTCAGAATGTTAAGAGAGGAAGCAAAGGGATGCTTAATATAAGTGAACCAGAAGCTAGACAGATTCTTGGTGTTACCGAGAAAACATCTTGGGACGAGGTTCTACAGGTTAGTTGTCTTCGCATTTTCTCACCGGGCTATGGAAATTGAAAGAACCCAATAAGATTCTTATTAACATTGTTATTGATATGTTTGCAGAAATATGACAAGTTGTTCGAACGCAATGCACAAAACGGAAGTTTCTATCTCCAATCAAAGATCCATAGAGCTAAGGAATGCTTAGAGGCTGCATACCAGAAGAATACAACAACAGGCGCATAAACAAACAATAAAACTTGAAATAATAAGAAGTTTGAAAGTGAATGTAAAGACGGTGGAGAAAGCCGCAAAGTTTGAAGTGAGAGAAGGTCGGTAAGGCCGGAGTGCGGCCACCGACTCACCGGCCGTTGTTAAAGTCTTTAGATTTTATTGACTTTTTTCTTCTTCTTTCAGTTCTTAGGTAATTCTCATTGAATTCTATAGTCTGTCGAGTTGAATTATCTGAGATTTCAACATCTGTCTATTTCATCTTGATACCAATATATTGACTAACAAATCCGCCCCTAGATCTATTATTGGTGTAAAACTATGAGACTCTTAGATATTTTATAAGATTATTTTCTAATTTTACAAGAGATTCAATTACACATGCCATTTTGTGGAAAATCAATTGGATATAGTTCCACTACTACGTCAAGTGGGCTACGACTTTAAAGTCTAAGTCAAATACTCCAAGCCCAAAGTCAAATACTCCAAGTGGGTTTGAATTTGATCACATCTGCGTTGAGAATAGCGCTTAACAAAGTTGCGACGGTGTCTATCACGCGTCTAAGCCGCGCGTGGTTCTCTCCACATGCGAATAATATAGGTTTATTGGATCATCTTACATGAGTATTACTCAAACCGAACCAAAAAATCAATGAGGGAAGCTTTTGTATAAATGTTTATGTTGAAGTTGGGATGTCTTTCAAGTTTCAACTCCTCATGTCGGCCGCCGAATTTTGTGATTCACACACTAAACTTATTGCTGATTTAAAAAAACTTGCAAAGTCAACTCATCTTTGCATTTGTACATTCAAGTGAATTTATCGATCAGGAAATAGTTTTTAGAGAAGGATGGTTTTTACCAACTAGATTTTGGTATGTGCCTCATGTAATATGCACTTTTATCTTGCGTTGAGTTTATATTGTGAGTGAGTTTATGTTTGACATGACCAAAACATGTTTCAGCTGATAAAATCGAAAACAATCTTATAATTATAAGTCCAAACACTAACAAAAACATTCAAGAATCATATCATAATTAACTTCATCACAAGTAACTCAAATCTCTTAAATATTATCTCAAAAACCCGAATGAGAAGAGGAAGAGGAATCCCCGAAGCGCCAAAATCTGGAATAATCTTGATCTTCTTGTTGCCTTGAAGAGCCACCAGAAGACGAAGAAGTTGTTGTAGCAGCAGTAGTACTACTTTGATCATGGGACATTGAATATCCGCTACCGTTACCATATCCACCGCCCAAGTTAAAGCTTAGCATATCATTATTACTCCCATCTTGATAATATTGATTATAGTATGGTATATTTTGCGGTTCCATTTGTAGAGTTTGACTGGAGGAATAATAAGTAGAGTTACTTCCGAGCTGAACCCTCTCCGGGAAATTGAGTTTGGCTTTGCTTCCTTTGAACTTAAGAGCTGCTTCATCATATGCTAAGGCCGCGGATTCAGCGGTTTCAAATGTCCCGAGCCACACACGTGCTGCCTTTTGCGGATCTCGAATTTCGGCTGCCCACTTTCCCCATGGCCTTTGTCTTACCCCTCTATAGTGTCTCCTCAAGTTCCCTTAATATCAATGAAAATTGTTTATATAAGTCAATCAATCTTTGGTAAGGTCATACTTTTAGTACATGTAAACATTTTATATATATGCTTAGTGTATGTATTAAAATGTATATCATCACGTATCAGTGCTGGCTAATATATCACATTTAATTTGGTAATAACATAACCGTTGTTTTGGTAAATGAGTATTGAAAAACATAGTTTAATTAAGTTTGAGATTCACATCTGATATGAGATTTGCACAAAATTTCCTAATAGTTTTAACATATATGGTCTTGATTGCAACTTCAATAAAAAAAAGGCACCATAATTAAATATGAGCATTTATATTATATACCTTGGTCTTCATGAGTAGGAGGAACTTGTTGATTAGGGTCTTGTGGATTATACACAGAAGGATGATTATCAAGTGAGCTCATGTTATCATGAGAGGTACTTTGTTGGTTTCCGATAACTTGGGTCAAGGCCGAGACCATAACACGCATGTCGTGTTGAGATCGAGCCGAGAAGACCGGGAATATGTTGTCATCTTCCTCGGCTTCTTCTTTTTCCTCAGATTCATCCCCTCCAAAGGGCAACTTCCCATACATTCCAGGATCCAGTACTTGTGATAAATTTTCTTAAATTGTTTTCTTCCAAAAGATCAAAACTGATATAGGATTTAGCTAGAGTTTAGGGTTGTCAGTTTTTCTTTATGGCACATCAAGAAAAAAGAAGACGATGAGGAGAAGAAATTAGATTGAAGTAAATGAAGAAAGAGAGTAAAGTTTTTTTTTTTTTTTGGGGTTTTGCAGTTTTCTGAGGCTTTTATAGGAAGTCCTTCTTCGTGTGAACATACGACCTAAGAAAATATACGTTTAAGTTTGATTTTTTTTCCTTTTTGCATATCCTTTTGTCTTTAATAATTTTGTTTTCATGCGTTTTATTATTTAAAAATATGTTTTTACTTTGTACCATCATGTGCGGATCAATATTTTGGTGCCTTAAAATGAAGGCATGTATAACATGGGAATGTTTGTTAATATTTTCTAAACGAGGAATAAGCAATAAATTAAAAATGGAAAAACTAAACATACAATAGAAAAAAGAAAAAAAAAACTAAAAATGCAGAAGTAAAAAGAACAAAATAAAAAAAGACAAGAAAATGCATGCATGATCATGTTTTGTTTAATAATTTGTATTCTGTGAAAGGGTTAACACATTCATGGAACGAGGGAAAGAAACAGTGTTTTTAAATATAAAATATAGAAGAATTCTCGTGTACATGTAATGTAAACCGACAAAAAATTTTCCGTTTATTGTTTCCTTCGTCAAAAATCGACATTCTCTAGAAAAATATGAAGGCGATTATAAAATCTATAAAAGAAAATGCAAAAGTTTCATTTGTTGGGTGGAAAGTGAATTAAAAAAGGAAATGTGAGTTTGCGTACGTGAGAAGTGAATCTATTTTTAATGACGGTTTGACTAAAAGTTGCACGAAAGACGTTCTAAAACCCTCTAAATCCAAGAAACGTGTACACACTCAAATTGAACTAAACAAAATGATCTTTTAAATCAATTAATTATATGTTTGTAGAGGAAAATAAGAATTAAGAAGTGTCCTAAAACGTTATTTCCGAAGACTCCTCCATTTAATATGTTGTTGTATAATGAATGCAATACAATGTTTAAACTATCTTCAAATGAAACAACTAAAATAATTTCTTTAAAATCAGGGAATCTCTAAAACATCAAAAGGTTCTAGACATCAATTAATGAATATACATTCCAGTTATTATAGTAAACAGCACAATATTTTGTTGTGTCGTATGATGAAGTTGATTAAATGGATAGTGCTATATTTTCTAGACATTTTTTTTTCTTAAGACATTGTTTAGTCGCTAGTGCAAGTAAACACGTTTCTACTTTGGAAAGGGTTTTATTTTTATTTTATCTTACTTTATAGAACTCTTGCTTGCCTATCTAAAATATATTGGATTTTATCTAAAAAGTTTGATATATGAATAAGTCTTGACCCAAAAAGTCAACAGCTAAGTAAGTTGACAAGTAAAGAAGTTCGGTGCAATGTGTCACAAGTGGGATATAATACTTTGTAATTAATCCACAGCCACTTTGACTAACAAGATGGGTACGTGTTCTAGTTTTGTTACTTGTTAGGTTCAACTACCACTTCCCTAACCGGCGGTTTATTTATGTTTTATCTTCAAATTTCTTACATAAATTATACCATTCTTGCATGTTAAATGTCTTTGATCCCCACTCCCCCCCCTCTCTTAATCTTAGATCATCATGTGAGATACCTCACTATTCATTTATTTACCGGAAATCTTATGGTTATAAATGTATACAATTTGTTCACTACAAATAAAAGAAATTTTAATTTATAAAAACTAAATTTTGTTTTGCTGTCGAAAAAAAAAAAATTGTTTTGCTCAAATGTTTAAGTCACTTCGTCTCTCTTACAAAAAGTATCATTTTCATATAAATTAAGAATATTTTACTACCTCGATGGTATCATTCTCCTAATAGTTTCACATAATAGTCTTTAGCTATGACTTTTGGGGCCATAGTTATTTCATTTTTCAAATAATTAGTTGATAACTCATGTGAAAATGCAAAACATTTTTCATCTGTAGCTCCAGTGAATTATGGTTGATTTGGACGTTCATTATTTTCTTGTAATAGAAAAAAGATGCACAAAATAGATCCCTTCAACATTCAAATGCTGAAGGGAAAAAAAAAACAACCAAATGTGTATAATCAGTCTCTTCATTTGAAACCTTTTATATTCCAGATTCAGACAATTGTTTTTTTTTTGAGAGGCCAATGTAATGGCGTAAAACGGCAGCGTTTGGCTGATTGGTGTAATGTACATAATATGTAGACACTTCCCTGGGCAAATCCATTCATGGAGGAATTGGCTTCATATTACGGAATCTCATATACGTCAAAAACTGTGAAGGCAATTCTGCAAGAAGCGCTTGTGCCACAGAGATCTCTCCATCTGCAGAAAAAGACAACACAACACACATTATTATAACCCATCAATACCAAGAACTAGCCTCCTCATTGCGCTTTAACTCTATAATCAAACAAATCTCACGTTGGACGTCTCGTAGTGCCACGAACTGAACAATATCTCGTGAAGCCAATCTCCCGTTTGAGCTCTCCAATCTTTCTCCTTTATCTGCGTCTAGTATCTATATACCAAAATTACAGTTTACACAAGATCATATTATATATTTGTAAGAATCTTAAATTTTTTTGAAAACAAAAGAGTTTTACCTCCATCACTTTAAAATCAGCTTTTCCAACTCCTATAATGAGGATTGATAACGGCAAATCTGATGCATTGACTAATGCATCTTTTGTTTCTTGAAGATCTGTTATAACACCATCCTGATACACAATAGTTTGTGCTTTTAAATATTGTTTGATACGTTATTATTTCATGTAATGTTGGTTTTTCTTATTAGATATATATATACTCACTGTGATGATCAACAAGACGTAGTATTTCCGTGAACCTTGAGCTAGAGACTCACTGGCCTTCATTGCAGCAGAGTTGATCACTGGACCAAAAAGGGTAGGCCCTGCAAGAGAGACGTTGAAGAGGGCACTGGTGTATGAAGTCATGATACCTTGAATCCCATCCACCTGAGAGAGAGAGAAACAAAGAACAATTGATATGTGAATCCGAAAACATCAAAGTTTTAATTTTAAAGATACACTAGTCGAGTTCTGTTTTTTACCTCGCAGTATGAACTGCTTCCGTTGAGGTTAAAGCAATGTGAAACTGGACCGTCAATTGGACGAGCTCCGAATCCCCAGGCAGGGAAACGTTTGTCTGAGTCATAAAACTGCAATACTTCTCCAACATCCACTATTGCC
The DNA here is from genome assembly GCA_028015245.1 of Cardamine occulta. Lineage (NCBI taxonomy): Eukaryota > Viridiplantae > Streptophyta > Magnoliopsida > Brassicales > Brassicaceae > Cardamine > Cardamine occulta. Next base: position 3,541,606 of record CM051391.1, on the reverse strand, counting down.
TGAGTAAAGTGAAGAGATTATAATGGTTTTAGTCACAGTCACTAGTAATTGTGAGAAAATAGAACATTGAGTCCTCACTCTTTGGTAGGCATTTAATCGTCCTGAAGGATCGATGTAGTGCAAAGAATCATGGAGGCGGGAATTTCCGTTTGAAGCTGAAAGACAATGGAAAAGTTTAGATCAGTGTACAGGAAGGCGATGGAGGTAACAAAATAATTTGTTTGCTGATAGATTCTTTGTGCATGTATAAACCACAATAACATTACATATTCAAAGAGTAGTTTAGCATTTTCAGCGGTGGTGCAATACATACCTGTGAAATCGATTGCTACCATGAAATTTAATTCAAACCCAGATGCCAAGTATTCTAGGAATGTATGCTGGACAGTCTCGGTAAATTTGTCCACAAAAAGCTGGCTCTTTAACACCTAAAATTACGATAAATGGTATTAGATAGCTTACATGAAAAGGTATGAAAATGATAGGAAAGTTTTCGTACCTTGTTTTGTCCAGCACCGGTAGGCAAAGATAAATTGATTCCTTGGCCAGCCAAATGAAGTTTTTCCAAGTCTGAAAGCGATTTCTGAACTTTTCTGGTCACCCAATAAACGAGTAATTATGTCAGTTAACAGCTTAATTCACTCCAAAAATGAGAAGGACTGATCTCTAAGATTTTAGTTACCCGATCAGACTGTGTTTGCCACTGGAATTAAAGTCTGAGCATTCTATTACCAGTGGGCTGTCCTGCAAGGATAATAGAAAATTTTGTAAGAGATCTTTCTGTGAATCAACATTCATTTCGAACAGAAAAACAGATTTTCAATTCATTCATAACATATTACTGGAAACTTAGATATAAGAAATCTCCCTACCTTACTTCCCACTTGTTGAACACTAAGAAAAACTGGTTTCCAAATCGGGTTAAGATTATTCTTCAGGACTTCAGTTTTAGACACAGGGATTGGAGTTCCATGCTCTACAATCTTTGATACCACCAAAAAAGGGTCCTAAAAAACATGTTATATTTATGTCAGAACATTACTTTTAGTAAAATGGTGAAGAGAAATAGAGACTAAATGACAAACTTACACTTTTTGAGAAAAGATCCTTAGACTCCAAACTCGAACATCTAAATACTATCTCTGTAGTAATCTTAGAAGCAAGGGACTCCTCAGCATGGATGATAAGCTTTCCGTGGTGAGGCTGAGTCGGTGGAGCAAAACCTTCTTTACGCTTGAGTTCTAATGTGCTTGTCCTATTTGATTTTGTGACTATCTGCGTGATTTTGAAAAGTAAATATAAAGTAATTCTCTCTCCCTTATAAGCTAGGCAATAAAACGAATTTATGCTGCGCCTCTCTCAGAGAACCAGCAAACATGTGCACATATATTTGCAAAGCCAATATTTGGTCAGTAAAGTAAGAAAAAAGAAAGGAAAGTATTTAAGCAGTTGATACCTCAGACAGTGCACACGTTGCCTCACCGAGAAACTGCTGGTGGTCAAGCTTAAGCATCTGAAAGTAAATCTTCAGTGTAAGTACACTACATATTAACAAGCTTTACGAAAGTGAACAATGCATGTGGGTGTCAGTACACATGCTAATATACACCAGTTACAGTATTGACATTTGATGAAAATGAACATAAGAATCAAATGAAAATGCAGACAGAAAATTACCTCCTCTCTTGAATTTTGAAATTGGGTGTCAACATCAAACACACGAAACCTGTGTAGTCAACAACCAACAGAAAGAGTCATATACTTTGAGGTAAGAATGTTTATCTCTTTGCTCAGTCACATAAAAGATTTAGAATCTTACAATAATGTCTGCACAGTCTCAAAATGATAAGCGAGCGTAAATTTCTTAATCCATTTTGGTGCTAAGGAGTTCAAAACAACTTCGCTGCGGAACACTTCTGAAAGTGTATTATCTTTTTCCTTTCTATAAACCACCACCATAGGATCACTCTGTGGGAAAAAATAAAAAAGTTTGTCAATGACTGAAGGATATCAAATGTTAGCTACGAACAGTATTTTGAGTCAATTTCATAGATAAAACTCATGTTCAACCATAAAAAATTCAAAAAAAAGAAAACAAATCAGAGGAGCTAATCTTTTAGAATTAGAACTAACCTTGGAGAGCACGTCCCGGTCTCGCAAATTCAAAGCAGAAAACGATAGCTGCAACAGCAAAACATAAACACTGAGATACATGGAAAATTCGAATTTCGCGCACTCACGTCAAAAGAAATTCAAACGAAGCACTCATTTCGTTAAACATTTCTCGCGGACGAAGAAATTAAGGAGAGATAAAAATGATGGAGACGGAACCTCGATCTGAGAGAAGAGTCCGTTGAAACCTTTAGACTTGAGATAGTAATCAACGGCGTCGTTAGAGCTGGCGAGAGCGGCGGAGGAAGCACTTTCACCAACGCCGGTTATGGCGCCGGAGGAAACATCGGAGAAGCAGTTACCCATCGCTAATCCTCTCGAATTCGCACCTGGATCGAGCAACAGAAGAGGAAGATTCAGAAATCAGAACAACGATATGGGACCCACTCCTCCACCTCCAGGTCGACCTTTATTTTTTATTGACTCCCTCCATTATACAGCGTCTCCATTTTATAGTTGTTTTGGTTTCTTATTAATTTAAAAATTGACCTCAGAAAAGGACATTTTACACGAAATATCCAAGAAATGTTCAGCTATCTTCTCAGAAATTCACTTTGTAATTTCGCTTTACTAAACTCTAAACGTGTTTGTCAATTAGTATAAATGTAGGAGAGAGAGTATAATTCCCATACAACAAATTTTTAATTTAATACAATGAATTAATAACTTAACTCTCAAAAAGCAAATTAGAATATACGCGTATGAGTATAACTGTATAAGTTATACTTATTATTAGATCACTAGATCTAAGTTTTAATTTGAAATTGCACCCAAAAAAATGTTTAAACTTTTTTGGAGACATCATAGTCAATTACCCATAGATTTAAATGATGCGTCTTTAGTCATCCTTAAATTCATTTACATATGTTAACTCAATTTTTTTTTGTTGGCAGCAACTCAGCAAGTAACTCAATATTGTTTAAACGTCTAATAGAATCAATTATTATTTGTGACTTATGAGTTATATTTATAGGCTAGTCAGTAAACATAAATAGAAAAAAATAATATTCATTTAAAACATATAAATAACTAATAATGTACCGAACATTTTTTCTTAATAATTTGGATCAATAGTTTTATTTTACAGTACACTTGTTTATATAACTCCTTTTTCTTTTTGCCAACTGGATCTATAATTCTCTTAGTGAAGAATTGTAATAAAGGAAAAAAAATTCTCAGAAAATTTCAGTTGTTGCTAGTTGCACAACAATTGCCATAAAGTGAGGATAGGAAATAGTGAGGGACTTTCACGTGAGAATATTTACACATTTAGATCATTATTATTTATTACCATAGAGACCATAATTTTTATATTTTACACAAGTTGTATAGTTCACATAACTCAGAAATTTTGTGGAAAAAAACCCCACATATTATAAATATATATCAGTAAAAGAAAGATGGGAGTATAGAACTTTCAAAAGTGGATAAGATATATCAAACATTATTGAAAAAAGCCAACTTTAACTTCAATTTTATTTACCAGGAAAACTTGAAATTTTTTAAATTTTATTGGGGCAATTCAGAGAGGCGGATCTGAATTTGTGTGTTTCCCAGTTTCAGTTTTTTCTTTGTCAATAATTATAATGATCTGTGTGACAACACAACCATCATCTACAAATCTGTAAACAGACAGGACCATTGACAAAAGAAAAAAAAAAAAAGAAGGCGGGACCAGAAGCTGAGTAATTTCTGTAGCTAACAATAGGGGGAAAGAAAGAGAGAGAGATGTGATTTAAAATCTTTTAACTGGAGAAAAAAATGAAGAAAAAGAAAAACCTTCTTTGAAAGAGAAAGAGAAGACAAAGAGAAAAACAAAGAACATGTGAATTGCAATCCAAGTACTCAAACATACATAGTGGGAGACTTGGGACCGCCAGATAAAAGTAAAAACCAAAGCAAAGTCTTTTGTCTTAACAATATACAATAGGGTTTCTTCCGGTCAATAAGCATATTCTTTTGCTCAATAGGTTGCGTTTAAGAGAGGTGTTTTCAGGTGAACCTTTCAAGGTAGTTGTTCTTAATAGCAAATCCCAAGTATTAAACATAAACATACTCAAAGAAATATTTTAGGAGAAGTAATGATAACAGAGTTATAATGTTTTATTAAATTTTATATCCCCAATCAGAATTGCATTTCAAATTGCACTTCTGAAACGGGACTTGAAGAAGTTTTGATGGTTTGAGGTGCATCTCAGCAATAAATATAATCAAACCATATTTGTAAAACTTACAGCAAACGAGCTGGAGACTCTACCATTTCTGTCCTTGTCCCTCTTTTCCAGTGACAGTGAGTGCACCAGGTCAATTCCATGCTTCCCCACCACGCACAGATTGTCCAGATCCTGCAATGCCAATACAAAGAAGTTGTCAGCAAATCGTTTCTCACCTGAACCGAAACCATGGTTCTCAATAGAGTTTGAAAATTCTTTATGTACAAGAGAGTTAACAGAGTCCTCTTCGGCATACCAGGTTGGCTTTGACAGTTTTAAGATGTTTGATTATAGGTTGTTGTTGCATTTGCTGTGGGAGGGAAATAAGACTGATTCACCGCATTCCAATCTCCTGTTCCAGAATATGCCTGGCTTGCAGCATTCCAATCAGTTGTCCCCGGAGCCCCTGGTATAGAACCTTGCATTACTGCTTGTTGACTGTATCCAACAGCTTGAGCTTGGTATTGGGGCGTGTATCCAACAGCTTGAGCCTGATATTGGGGCGTGTATCCAACAGCTTGAGCATAGTATTGGGGTGTGTATCCAACAGCTTGAGCTTGTGGTTCCGTTGTGTATCCAACAGCTTGAGCATGTGGTTGCTGAGCATACCCAGTTGCCGCAGCACGGGGTTGCTGAGCGAACGCAGTTGCCGCAGCATGGTGTTGCTGAGCGTAAGCAGTTGCCGCAGCATGGTGTTGCTGAGCGTAAGCAGTTGCCGCAGCATGGGGTTGCTGAGCGTACGCAGTTGCCGCAGCATTGGTTTGCTGAGTGTACGCAGTTGCCGCAGCATGTGCTTGCTGAGTGTACGCAGTTGCTGCGGCATGGGTTTGCTGAGTGTATGCAGTTGCTGCGGCATCGGGTTGCTGAGCGTACCCAGTTGCTGCAGCATGGGGTTGCTGAGCGTACCCAGTTCCACCAGTATAGAGTTGAGTAGTTTGCCCCATAGCTGCAAAATATTGATGTTGTGGGTAACTTACTGTTCCAGAATACAATGGTGTACTTTCTTCCACATTCCCAGGCTGTGAATGTGCGGTATAATTCCCCGGTACACTTTGAGGTTGGTGTGTGTAACCAATTGCTCCGGCAGCTGGTTGTGAAGCTTCACCATGTGCCGGTGTAGGATAGCCAGCTGTGTCAGTTTGAGATTTAGCAACACTAACTCCTAGCATATCTGATTGCATGGACACTGCAGTGTTATGAACTGTAGATGCTTCTGGGTGATAGTAGGTCCCAGCAGAGATCTCATGCTGCTGACTAGCTTCCCCTTCCCCTTCCTTTTGTGATGCTGAAGTATAGATTTCACTTCTATACACACTCCCATTAGCTGCAGATGCTGAGGGATGCTCATTCCCAGGTAACATCGAAGGGTAATATTTATTATCAGAATACGCTGAAGCAAACTGGTCCTTCTCTGATGGCGTTGCCGGATAGTATTCATTTTCTGAGACCAAGCGTTCCGGGGCAGTTCCATATCTATCATAGCAAAAAAAAAAAAGCCCATTAGTTACACATTCACATATAGGTAACTGCAAAGCCAGAAAATACATACAAAGTTAAACATCTGCAGAATGGAGGAGGCCTAGTAGAGTTCTCAGGTTTAGCTATGCTTTTAACGTATGATAACTACAAATATCATTTCTTTAGTGAGCTAAGGAAATATGCTTCCTAATGAATGATCGACACATTTGGGGGAAGATAAAATTTCAAGTTGGAACTCAAATAGGATGATGTTATCCAACTGAGTTATTGACTCAAGGAATACCAAAAAAAAACCCAACAACCATTACCTCCGGATATTAGATAAAATGGTTAGGTATTTGAGTTGAGGGTCCTGTATAGATGACCGTGGAGGGTCTTCGAGCAACCTTTGCTGCCGAGTTTCTGTAGGATAATAAGGCTGATTCAAATTTGACAGACTTTCCCTCGGTGGGGTTGTGTAGTTGTCTTGTCTGGAGTAACTATGTTGGAGCAGAGATGTGCGGGGAAGAGGCTGATGGGCCATAAGAGAGTCAAGTCGTGAATCTGCATGACGAGCAGACAGAGGATCTAAAACTGATGAAGCATTTCTAAGTTGTGTAGCAGCTATGAACCGTTCCTCAAAAGATAGAGTCCTGGGTGCTGAGGCTCTGGAAGCAAATCTATGAGGCAATGAATCAAGTTCTGGAGCAGTAAATGAACGAAACAATTCTAACAGAGACATAACCTGCAATCCATGAACATTTATTTTATAATTACATGGTAAACCAAACCAAGCAGGTAAGCCAAAAACTTTAAAATCTCAAAAAGCAAATAAGTGTATTACTTGGTGAGGAGTAAGCTCTTGCTTAAATTTGGAACCTTTGTAATTTTCAAAGATAGCAGACTTGAAAGTGTTTTCTGGCAAAGGATAACAGTTCATGACAATTCTAAATCCAACCTGCCAAAATCAAGAAGAAAAAAAAAAAAGACACGCTCAGCAGAGATATATCAAGTGCTCATTCAACAAAACCATGTGATTTCATAGGATTTACCTGAGCTGAATATTGTTTGTCAAAAGCTTCAGGTTCTATATCCAACTTGCCACCAATAGTAGCTTCATAAACACCATAAAGAAGTTTCTTCTCAAAGTCATAAAGGAAAAGCTTCATCCCTGGTTTTATACTCTCAACAACATCTTTTCTTCCTCTCGGAATACCGAAAACACGGTAACGGTAGCAATCAGTTTTTGTTCTCCCATTACACATAAAGATATAACCAGGTAGCTGTTCATGATCCAGTCTCCTTTCAATCCTTTTTTCTAATCCAATGGGCGAGTTTCCATAGGCAGCCAAGAGACTCCTGTTATACACATTAGCAGAAGAGTATTGGGAGGCAGCAACATGTGCGTTACCATTAGTTTGTTCACCATCAGAGAACTCCATCTCCGTCTCCATTGTATCTGCCATTTTTCACTGTAACTGTATTTTAGTACATCAAATAAAGATCACTGGAATTAAAATTTGGAGCTCAAAGCAGCTGAGGAACAAGAGAAACAAATGTGGAATCGAGAGAGAAGAATAAACGGACCTTAAAAATTACGAATTTAACGGAAAAATGTCTTCTTTCGAATCTTAGGAAAAAAGAAGGACAAAGAATTACAGAATAATCAAAGAGAGATATGGAAATGATGCGAGAAGAGCAAGAACAAAACTGACTTACAGGGATTTTGAAACCCTAGGGAAGAAATTGAAAATCAGGGCAGTGGAATATTCAGATCAGCTCATTATTAGCTTTGAATTTTATCTGGATAATTTCAAAGTGCGAATCTGAAAAGAAGAAGTTGATTCTGTAGAAGTTTATTCATATAAAGTCGGGGAAGAAGATGACTTGCGTTCAACTAAAAGAGAAAGAGAAGGAAGGAAGCTCACGTGACAGCCATGGCAGAAAAAAATATAAATGGGCCTTCATGGATTTATATTGGCTCTAAACGGACCCAATCCACCAACGTACGAAACTACTTTGACGTCATAAATAGGTTTTAAATTAATACATTGAAGAATTGGAAGAAGAAGAAGAAGAAAAACAAAATCAGAGATTTGTAATGTTTGGAACTTTCTGACGAGCCTAGACCGGAGTTGGTGCCGTTGTGAAATCGATCGTAAACTCTGATTTGATTAGAGATCAGCTACAAGAGCCAAGTCCTAATTTGGGAGACTTGTCTCTTTTCGGTGTTCAACGTCAGCTGATTTATATCGAATATCATCCGTTTCTTAGGATTTGGGGTAAATTGGTTTATCTCTTTAGTTAGGTTTCGGTTCTTCTTTAGCTTCGTAATTCCGGTTTCTGGGCTTCTTCTAGCTCGTGTCAAGTTACGAACCTAGGAATTTGCCATGGTCTTTGATTACTGAATCTCATTGCATAGAGAATTTTAGGGGAAAAAAGCTAACTTTGTGTTAAATTTTCAGCTCCAAATTAAAAATCAAGCCTCCCCATTTAAGTCTTGTTTTAACTAACTGAGCGTTATAAGCTGTGTTATGTGTCATTATTAGGTAAAGTTGAAGTTTTTTGGTTAAAAAGGAACAATTTTGTTTTCTTCGATCTATGTTTTGAGTTAGAGTTGTATTTTTCTTCTGTAGAATGTCTTCAAGGGAGAGGATAGGTTCAAAGCATCATAGCCGAGTGAGCCAAGGCATGTCAACTAGTGGATCATCATCGAGGCACCATGAGACCATCTCTTCGACTTCGGATCATCGGCATCAGCGAGACCACAAGATTTCCCTTCCCGATATTCTAGAAAACAAGATTGCAGCTCAAGCTGCTGATATAGACCAGCTCTCTAGTGACAACCGGAAACTAGCTTCAAGCTATGTAGCTCTCAAGGAAGACCTAACCGTGGCTGACCGAGAAGTCCAAGGGCTAAGAGCTCACATCATAAAGACAGAAACAGACAGTGAGATTCAGATCCGAGCAACTCTTGAGAAAATAGCAAAAATGGAGAGTATGGTCAAGAACAGAGAGAATATAAGGAGGGAAGTGCAATTAGCTCACATTGAAGCTCATAGATTAGCGAGAGAACGTGAAGAGCTTGCTTCTCAGGTGAAGTTGGCATTGAAGGAGTTGAAGAAGGTTTGCCTCGAGGCAGAGAGTTTAGAGGCATTGAGCCAAGAGCTTGAGGGGTTGAAAGAGGAGCACCAGAGATTAAGGTAAAAGAAATGTCTTTTACATGTCAAGTAACTGTTAAAGATTTATCATCTTCTAACCATTTGGTTTGATGGAAACAGGAAAGAGTTTGAGGAAGAGAAGAGTGGAAATGTAGAGAAAGTTGGGCAGTTGAAAGAGATGGAGAGGAACATAATCGGAGCGGTTAAAACGATTGAGAAGCTGCGAAGTGAGATCGCGACTGCAAGGAACAGAGCGGTCGAGAATTGAATTATTTGAGAATCTGAGACCTAGAGGCTTCTCTATTTAGGTAGGATACAAGAACCACAATTTTGTTATTAATATTTATGAGCTACCTCTTTTCAAATGAAACTGTTTATGAGTTAGAGAACTGCTCAAAAGGTCGACCAAAACATATGCTGAGAAGTAATGTAAAATATACAAAAGAGATTATTCTACCGCAGAAACAAAGTGTCTAGTCTTCACTCTTCAGCCCTCATAAATACTGTCTTAGACGAATTTGGTACTTTGTGAAATTGAAGAAATTGCTACTAAGAATTCTATATTGATCTGCTGTAACTCGGCTCCGACTGAAATTAGTAGAAAAATGGCGGGTTTTTAGTCTGAACAGGGAACATATTAGTTCCTGGCTAAAAATTCGAATCATGAACTTTAAGATTTCTTGTATAAATTACAAAGGCTTCACGAAATTTAACTGGTTCATGTTTCTCTCGTTCTTTCTTGGTTTTTTTCCCAACAAATTGATTGAGATGACCTGAGGTCCTCAACATACTGATTCCAACGTGGCCGATGCTGAATCCCATTGAGAGTTCAAGCGACTAGATCAACCTCATCACGTTGAGGGTAAACAACGTCGAGCCTCATCATACTCTTGTACTGATCAGGTACCGGTGCACCACCTTGCACACACATCTCCACAACCGCAGGAGCCTTCCCGTAAAACCTCTTCAAGCTATTATCAAGAACAGAACCATCAGTAGGATCCCGAACATGCCACACATAGTTTGGACCAACCACATCATCTACAGTAGCTTCTTGCCACGCATGCATTCCATCTCGCATCTGATGCTTTGTTGCTTTACACATCCTCACTTTGTGTCCCTTTGGACCGACCTGAATCTCTGGACAATACCCACAAGTCCACACTTTGTATCTCTCAATCAGTTTCCTGACCCCTGAAACCATCTCAAACCATGACTCCATCGTCTCAATGCTTAATTCCTTCAAGCTCTTCTTCTTTGCATTGCAACGATCATCTTCTTGTAAAAGTGTAGCTGTAGTAACTGCATTTTCTGAATTCTCCTCCTCGAAATCTACAATCCGTCCTTCGATGCTGTAAACGGGTTTCGATCTTCGCTTTGATGGGAATTTCTCGAGGTCTACGCCAGCCTGTATGCATAGCTCGAGAACCGCAGAGATTTTAGGGACGGTAAATCTCTCGTCGTGGATAACTCTCGGTTCGACAGCACGGTCATAGAGGTGAAAACATTTTGGGAACAAGACAACATCACTCGCTCTTCCTCTTTTCCACAGGTGAGTAGCACTTCTTGAACCGCTCCCAGGGCCTGTGCAAGTCCTGATTTCATGACCTTCCTTGCCAATGTGAACCTCAGAGCAGAATCTGAAAACAAATAAAAGTCTCCATTGTTTCATTATGCGTGTGTATTTTTTGTTTTTCCCTCAAATATTTTGGCAAACTGAAAACAAATAAACGAATTTACAAGAGAAGTTTGATCAAACCATAAAGTTTGTGATTCATTTGAAGGAAACTTGTAATTGTAAACGCAAACACAACAAATCAACTAAGGCTAACTCAGTGATTCCTCAGCTCAAATCACATAAAGAAACCATAATATCACTAGTACTAACTCCAAATGCTTGAAATGCTTAGAGGATCAATTTGAAAAATAGCTCAATAACTCAGTCAATTAAGCTAAAACTGATTGTGTCTCTCGAAGAATGATACAGAAGAGTGAAATGTATACTTTTCGTAAATACTTATCAAATCAAAACAGAGAAGGGGCATAGTTAAGTAACCTGCAGCGATGAACAGAGACATGATGATGAATGATTTTAGAGAGGCCAGAGAGTAACGAGTTGCGGCACCGGTGGACAGAGTGAGCCACGTGGACGAGTTCCGGCACGAGTAATCCGTTATCCGGCGGATCTTCAAGAACTCGACAGGGTTGTGATTTTCTCAGTTGTTTCTCCTCCTTGGCACGACGAATCAGCTCCTTCATCGGAGTCGGATACGGCTTCCTCTCCGATTTATCCTTCCGAGGCTTAGGTACGTCGGCGTAGAGAGGATCATCATCATCATCAGCTGGAAGGTCGAGATTGGTTAGAGATTTAATGGAAGATGAATGGGATTTGCTGATTACGAAGACGGAGATTTGCATAAGCTTTCTTCTCTGCATTTTTCTTTCGCCAAAACTTAAAGCCTTAAACCCTCAAGCTTTTAGTGATTTATGTTAGGGCCCAAGAAACAAACTATATTGATTAAAAATATATACTGTCATTATAGAATTTTTAAATAGTGAATTAAATTTAACATTTTATGTAATTATGAGAAACCATGATTTATATCTCGAAACGTTTGATTTTCAAAGTTTATTAATTTTGTTCAACGTTGATTCTCTGTTTATCTTTAAACTATCCTTATGTTCCAAATTATAAAAATGTTTGGCTAAAACCACATTTATGAAGAAAATTATTTTTAAAAACTAAAATCATCATTAACCACTTTTTTAACTTTAGTTTATTACTCTCTCTATAATCAAAATATAAAAGCAACTTAAATGACTGTATTAGATTATATTAAATTAAATTTTATTGAAAATGTGCATAAATATTTGAAAACATTCTTGTAAAATGGAACAAATAAATTTGGCTAAAAACTTTTATAATTTAGAATGGAAAGAATAACTGATTAGTAATAGGCTAATCAAACAAACTAAACCAACTGTGAACCGATTCTAACCAAGGATCACCTAAAATATCATAATCATATCTCTATACTATCCTATCTTAATGATTGTTATCAGTGGAGGTTCTATACTTATTCATACATCTAAACAATCACTTACATATTAATATTATAAAAAAAATACTAATTTTCTAAAATCTCTCTATCTAATTTAAATATATATATATATATTAGAAAAATATGAATCTTCTTTCACCTTTATTTGATTTCTTTTTTAATTAATTTTAAATTATTATATAATACATATAGTTAGCTTTATATTTTTTTCTTTATGCAGCCACAGTTTGAACAATGAATTATACGACCAGTGGCAGGTAATTTTTAAACTTGTATACCTTTCTTCTTCTTTGGTGACTCGTGTTTCCCTTTTGTTCTCTTCTTTATCTTCTTTGATTTCTTTTTCCTTCCAGGTAAATCAGGTTCTGGAAGCTCGACTACAAGGCGATCACTTCTCTTCATCCAGAATCGGGGTCCTCTAACAGGTTCCATATTGGTCTGATAAGTCAACTCCCATATATCTTTGCAGAACCAGAGAGATACATAGTCATCCACTTCCAAACCTGCATTTATCATAGCTTCATACGCATATTCACATGGTATACCTACGAAAAATACAAATACCTATGATAAACAATCACTGAAAATAGGCATTTTTTAGATAGAGGGAAAAGAGATATACATGTTATTTGATATTTGCCACATTACCAAGTTTGATTCTTTAAGTTGACTGTGTAAGAATTCTCATAGAGGAACACTTCATGGAGACCATGGGTGTCAGGAATTGAATCACATTTCTCAGCATCTTCCAATTCTTCAGCAAGCGTCTTCTTTATATACTCTGAGTTTACTCCTTCCCAATTCGTTGATTTCAGCATTCTCTTTGTGATTCGATCCATTGCCTGCCTTCGAATCATCTCCAACATGGGTACCAAAGCCTTTGCTCGAGCTTTGGTTATTGTTGAGTTGTATGGCTCCGTTGCATTATTATCATCATCCTCACAGCAGCTTCCAAGTTTGTAAAATGCGAGACACCAACTCTTTGGATTCTTCTTCATCACGACATCATGTAAACTCATATTGTACAACTGCAGCTTTTTACGGTTCTCTTCATACTCAACATCAGTATAGCTCCAAGCTAAGTTCCAAACCATTGGCTTTATCAGATCTTTGTTTGAATGTCCATTATTCTTCAAGTTTTTCACAATGTGTTTAACACACATTCTGTGTTCCGCAGATGGTAATACATATCTCACAACATACAAGTCGGAGGAAGAGCAAACATGGTTTCAATTAGTAAAATATATAGTTTATATCCAATGTGATTAAGTTAAATGAAATGCAAAGTACTTAGTCTTTCTCTGTCCGAGAAAATGGCTATTCCAGCTTCAGTTTGAAGATTTAAGTCTATCTTCAATTGATTCACAAACCACAACCAGTTTGGCCCATTCTCTCTTTGTACCATTGCCCAAACAATTGGATAAATCTGATTATTTCATCATGGCCAACAGCAGTAAGAATTACCCCTTTCACAACAGCTTTCAAAAAGGTACCATCAAAACCAATAATTGGTCGACAACATCCACTCCAACTACTCTTGAGGGCTTGTATGCATACATAAAACCTATCAAACACATCTTCACCAGCCGAGTTTGGATATGTTTCCACAATGGCAGTTGATCCTTTATTTGTGAACATGATTTCTTCAGCATACCCTCGTAAATGAGCAAACTGCTCTTCATACTTCTTCTCAAGCAATTTCAAGACCAACAGTCGAACTTTTTCGCAACTGATCTCTTGTATTCACTATCTTCCAATTTTCCTTGATAATTCTCTGAAATTTCTTGAGACATACAATCTGGTTGCAACCTTAATTTATCCATGAAAAGATTCGCAATCACCGGTCCTTTTAATAACAAGCATATCTCATTCTTGGTACAGTTATGAGATGGATACCTAGTCTTCACAATCTTTTTTTTACTCCCCTTATCAAATGAGCACTACACCCTCCACTTGCATTTCTTACTAGTGTCACAAATAAACAAAAGCTTAGTTTTATCCCATCTATCTTGTTTTGCTCAATGCATAGTCTAACGCTGCTTGCTTGAACTGATAACCGGTATAGAAGGAATATCCTAAAGCTAACTTATCCTTCTTTCCCATTCTTCTTTTTTTGACAATAAACTCATCTTCATCTTCAGATCATTCATCATCACTCTCTGGAATACTGTGTCTCTCCCTATAATCCTCATCAACAAAGTCAGCAACATCTTCTTCGATTTCATACTCGTATCTTCCAACTAATTCCTCATCTTCATCTACTTTGTATGTTTCCTTCTCTTCATATCTTTTATCTTCATCTCCTTTATCCACGATTTCCTTGGAAAAAAAAACATCAGTTAGCCATTTGATAAAGATGAAATGCAACACTAGTTAAGTATCAATTGCAATACCAGTTATCTAAAATGCAATAGACTTTTCTACTCTCCTTCACTCTTTAACAAGATCAATTATTTACCTCGGACAAATGGCAAGTTCATCCATCGCCATGTCTTCACCTCTGAAGCTCTCTTCAGAATCTCTTTTTCTCTTGCGATATCTCTCTTTCTCTGAAGATCTATCTACCATTTCTGCTCGTGATGTCTCTATCTCTCAAAACCTCTATCTCTATCTCGAAGAACCAGCAACAAACCCAAATCGATATATCTCTATGTATCTCGTCGAACACAGCAAAAACCCTAATTGATTCTCTTCAAACTAACCATATCGACTAACCCTATCTAATCACTCTCTATCTGTCTCTCTCTTTCAAGCTCGATTTCTCTCTCTCTCTCTCTCTCTCTTGCGTTTTCTCTTCCAAGAGAAGAACAAACCCTAATTCCTAATTTGATTTGATTTGGGGATAAATTGTGTTCTGGCTCAGTTTGGGATTAGTTAAATTGATATTGGTTAAATCGGATTAATAACATAAACTGGCAATCACTATTTTTAAACGCGTTTTAGAAGATTTGATCGTGATTTATATGAATTGAATGGAATTAAAGTTCTCTAATTTTGAAACCGCCAACCCAAATAACAACAATCTAGTTTGTGATTTCTTCATCCCAGATTTTAGTTTGTGATTTTGTGTCTAAAATTGTATTTTCTTCAACGCGGTGTATAAGGTTACATAGAATCGCGATTTCAAATTAAGATAGGATAAATCGGTTTCGTTTATATTAGAACTTATGCGTAAACTAAAGACATCCATAGGAACATTAATTAGCTCTCTGAAACTACAACTTTCATATATATATATTTTGATAGAATCATTTTTTAATCTCGACAATATTAATAAAAATTAACCCTTTAATTATCAAAAAAAATTTTAGGACTGTATAACAGGATAGTCAATTCAGTTCAGTTCACGTAAAATATTCTGTTAGGAAATCTGTCTAGTGTTTTTAACAAGAGATATATATATATATTATATAATCTATATGCATGAATGAACCCACTACTTCATATTCTTTTATTTTATTTTTGTTCTCAGTCCCAAAATAAAAACATTTTCTATCTAGTTTCTAGTTTCTGCACGTTTGTTTGCACTCTCTTTTCTCTTTTTAAGCATTTGTTTTCATTTTTTATTTTTAACATATATTATAAATAATTTAATTATATGATAAATTTATTATTATTATTATTATACTATGATTCCGCTAAGATTTGTTTCTAAGTCTGTCACAACATTCCTCATTAATGCATGAGCCGTTGTTTATTAGCCACATGTATTGAAATTACATCATTTTGTATTATGTAATCCTAAAATGATTTCATTCCACTCTGTTAGGTCCTCTGTTTTTTAAAAGAAATGTCAAAAACTCGCACAACTTTACCAAAAGTATCTAAAGTTAAAAAGGCAAACGAGTAACAATCTCTAACACTTAGACTTAGGGAATTCCAAAATTCTTACCAGCACATAGTTTTTCCCTTAACCAAACTCAATTTTTTTTTTGGTTTTAACCTTCCGTCTTTCTTCTTCTTCTTCCTCTTCATCATCATCATCATCATCATCATCATCATCATCATCATCATCATCATCATCATAAGCATCATCATAAGCATCATCATAAGCATCATCAAGATCGAGGATATCTTGGTGATCACCCGCACCAGCTCTATTGTTTCCTCCGTTGTTGTTCTCACCATCTCCATTGTTTCCTCCGTTGTTGTTCCCACCCTCTCCGTCGTCATCATCATCTTCTTCATCATCATCAAAACCCTCATCTTCATCCACATATTGAGCAATAAAGTCACCCAGGCCCCATTCAAGATCGTCAACTATAACCGCACCATGGATGTATGCAAGAGAATTCTGTGACCAAGCATTGATCAACGAGATGAGATGGTTGATCCTCGGTATAGTCAGATTGAAATGAAGCTGAACAAACTGTGCCTGATCCTGTGGATCCATGTTTGGATCTTACGTACCAAGATCTAGTGTTAGGATTCAATATCAAGAATGACTAGAAATATCAAAGTACACGCCACTAACATTCAACAGAGTTTCAGCATAAATAAACATCAAAATCATCAAAGATTTATCAAGTAGATTTTGATGTATCTTTGTGTTTCGGTGTGCTAAACATCAAATCCATCAAGCAAACATATCAAATAAGATTAATATTAGGATTCATTATCAACTTATCAAGAGATTTAATGATTCAATCCAAAATATTGCCAATAATATTTCAAGCATGCCACTAAACATCGGATCAGGTAAATAAACAAACGAAGATTTCGATTTACAATCAATTTCATCAAGCGTTTCAAAATCGTTAAGCTTTCTTACCTAAATCGCAAATGTTTCTACGTCGATATCGGATTCGCGTCGTAGCAGAAACAATCGTCGGAGCAAATACGATGAACATCTCTCTCGGAATGTTTCTGCTCAGGATCAGAGCGCAACGCTATGCGTATTGTTTGGATTACAACTGGATTTATTTATATACAAAAAAAAACAAAAAATCTCTTTAACTTCATTAATCATTTTTGTTTTTAAGAGAGAAAGATAATAAAGGAAAGAAAAACACGACAGAGGGATTTAATAAATCATATAATAGAGTGTTTTAAACTTTTTATAGCTTAATTAGGAGCCAGGTTTTGTTTTAAAATTTTATCAATAAAAAAAATTATTTTTTATGGAAGAAGTAATATCATTATCAATATTATTTCCAGAACTAAAAACCCCATGATTTAATAATTCTTGTCTAAAAATTCATTTCACAATTTTACTTAATAGAAATTTATCCCTAATTTTTCACTAAAAATACAATTTTTATTTTCATATAAAAAATATGATTCCATAGTTCCTACCTATAGGAAAAAGGGCCTGCCATTTTCTTGTATTTTAAAAAAAAACAAATTAACTAACTAATTATATATATAATGGAAGAATTCTCTCTCCATCTAGAGTGTCTACATCATCATCTTAATTAAAATTTTTTTTTTATAATGAATATTACTTAAATATATTAGTTAATGAACATTACTTAGATAGATAATAATAAAAGAAATCAAAATAAATAAATAAAAAAGAGTTTAATGAGATAAAAAAATATTCTTAAGAAATTTAAAAGTATTAATAAGAATAAATAATAGAAAATCAAATAGTTTATTATTAATAATAAATATTAACCTAAACTATGTTTAAAATTATAAATTTTGACCCACTCTGATAAATTCCTACTTAAAACTTCGTATATCACTCATTATCAACTAATAATATAAAAATTGACTTAAAATTAAAAAATTTACAAGGTTTTTACTTTAATGAAAGTAGGAGTAGGGAACATAATTTACTACAACATCTTTCTTCAAAAATATTTTGAATAAAAGAGAACTCTTAATAATTAAAATAAAATCTGAAGCAATGTAATAAATTTTCTTCGATCATGTTTCATTTTAAAAGCCTAGTCATCCAAAGTAATCATGTATTTTTTACTCTAAAAAGAGAAAATTGAAGAAGTGGAGCAATCAATTTCAAAATGAAATGGATAAAAAAAATACTTAAGTGTGGATTATGTGCATTATTTTAAAAAAAAAATAATTCATAGTATATGATTAATAGTTTAGTGTCCAAATCATCCTCTATATAATGGATAAGAGCACTCATCTAGAGTTTGATATATTATCACTTCTTTTAATGATATATCAATTTATTTATATCATTTAAAATATATCATTACAAATAATAAATGGTTCAACTTCTTCTTCTATTTCATAATTCTAAATCATCCTTAACTATTTTTTGTTTCTTTTTAGTAATTAATAAACCAATTTAATCTCAAAATATCTATCTATGTATACGGAAATGATAGGATTATTTTGTGTCCAAAAATCATATAGTTACTAATAATTATTTTTATTGAGGTTGATTTAATAAAACGTAGATTACCAATTTCTAACAAGATTCATACTCCACATGAGTTTGAATGGTAATCCTCAACATAGATAATTATCTAAAGTATTAGGATTCATTATCAACTAATCAAGAGATTTAATGATTCAATCCAAAATATTGCCAATAAGATTTCAAGCATGCCACTAAACATCGGATCAGGTAAATAAATAAACGAAGATTTCGATTTATAATCAATTTCATCAAGCGTTTCACAATCGTTAAGCTTTCTTACCTAAATCGCAAATGTTCTACGTCGATATCGGATTCACGTCGTAGCAGAAACAATCATCGGAGCAAATATGGTGAACGTCTCTCTCGGAATGTTTCTGCTCAGGATCAGAGCGCAACGCTATGAGTATCGTTTGGATTACAACCGGTTTTATTTATATACAAAAAAAAATCTCTTTAACTTCATTAATCATTTTTGTTTTTAAAAGAGAAAGATAATAAAGGAAAGAAAAACACGACAGCTAGATTTAATAAGTCATATAATAGAGGGTTTTAAACTTTTTATAGCTTAATTAGGAGCCAAGTTTGGTTTTAAAATTTTATTAATAAAAAAATAAATTTTTATGAAAGAAGTAATATCATT
Organism: Cardamine occulta; assembly: GCA_028015245.1. Classification (NCBI taxonomy): domain Eukaryota; kingdom Viridiplantae; phylum Streptophyta; class Magnoliopsida; order Brassicales; family Brassicaceae; genus Cardamine; species Cardamine occulta. Next base: position 3,522,566 of record CM051391.1, on the reverse strand, counting down.
ATCAATATTATTTCCAGAACTAAAAACCCCATGATTTAATAATTCTTGTCTAAAAATTGATTTCACAATTTTGCTTAATAGAAATTTATCCCTAATTTTTCACTAAATATACAATTTTTATTTTTATATAAAAAATATGATTCCATAGTTCCTACCTATAGGAAAAAGGGCCTGCCATTTTCTTGTACTTTTTTTAAAAAATTAACTAACTAATTAATTAATAGTAAATATGATGATAAAACTGTTTCGGTTAGGGAAATTATAATTTTTGAATGAAAATTTTATTTTAGGATAATTCCATAAATAGCACAAAATAAAGTTTTTTGCGTCACAAATAACACATATTATATTTAGGACAAAATAGCATTTTTATTAAAAGATAATTTTTTTATATAGCATAATCTCTTTATCTTATAATTTTATGGGTTAGGGTTTTTAAAAACCTTAAACACTAAACTCTACTTTCTACCCCTAAAAACTATACCATAACTCCTAAAACACTTAACCCAAACTAAAAAATTAAATTATTTCCCAGAATGTTATTTTTGTCTTAAATAAAAATGTATGCTAAATTTGGCACAAAAATCTCGTTCAATATTAATTTAGGGAATTTCTCTTTATTTTATGAAAAGTAATTATCATTTATCAATATTATTTTCATAACTAAAAATCCTATGATTTCGTAATTCTTGTCTAAAAAATAATTTCACAATTTGCTTTATAGACATTTATCCCGTAATTTCTCACTAAAAATCTAATGTTTATTTGTTTTATATAAAAAAGTATGATCCTATAATTTCTTGTACTTTTAAAAAAATTAATTAATAGTAAATATGATGATAAAACTATTTTGGCTAGGGAAATTAATAGTAAATATGATGATAAAACTATTTCTATATATATTGAGATGTTTTGGTTAATTACTGGCTTTTAAATACCATTTCAGTTAACTACATGGAATTATTTTTATTTTTATTTTGTTTTCCTATCTTTACAATCAAAATCACGCGTTACGTTTGATGAAAATAATTGTGTGATTGTGTGTCTGCATGGCCACCGAGAGTTCTTGAGAAAGAAGCACTGCGAATACACTGAGTCAAAATTTAGGACTATATAACACAATAGTCAATTTAATTTAATTCGCATAAAGTATTTTGTAAAGAAAATTCACATAAATTTAACACAATAGTGAAAGTTTAGTCTCGATTCTTCTCCAGAGAGTCATTCTGGATAGACACGTGTCAATCTCTCATGCAACTTTATTAGTCAGATTTTTTTTTTCCACGACGACTTCAACATCTTTTCGTAAAAAAGCAAGCTTTAAAAAAACTCTTGTGTCGCTCTCTTTTTTTTTTTTTTTTTTTCAAGTCCGAAGAGATCCACGAATGTTGTTCATCCCCAACATGAAGACCATGCGCCATATAGATCTTAAAGATTCACACAAATTTTGGGTTTTTTTCTGGTTTATTTATTCCGGAAAAATCCCAAACGAGTAAATGCACACAAGATGTTTGACATAATTCCCCAATGCTCAAAATTGGTATACGTTGTTTTCACTTTTCACTAAGCCTATCAGGGAATACAATCCTGATATCTGGTTGGCTGTTCTAAGAGCTGTTCAGTTCACATGTAGAACTTTGGCAGCAAAATATTCAAAGAAAGTGCAGGTCTTTGGTTATGATGCAGTCCTTACTGTCATCGAGAACTTGTGTATAAGCGAAGATGAAAGGAGAAGAAATCTTCAGGAATACCAGTGGAACAGATATGCATCTCTTATCTGCGATAGATGTGAAGAGAAAGTCCCCGGAATTTCCCTCGCTACAAAATTATTTTTGTGTGCAGTACGAGAAGTTCTCAATGGAGCATTGCTTCCGTCATTTGATCCCCCTAGTTTAGAATCTTATACGTGACCGTAAAAGTCTCAGCGATGATATAGTGTTGAAGTCTATACACCTTCTGAAATCAGTGGTCACCCACAAGGTTCATTCATTATTTTTAATATTCATTGACAAAAGAGGATAACAAATTACCCATCTAAAAGTATTTACATGTCTTGCAGGTTCTGCTAATCGATTCAAAGATGTTGCTGATTGATAATTCAGGGATTATTTTGCTGGACAACCTCACCAGGCTTTCTGTTTTTGACAACCTCACCAGGCTTTCTGTTTTTGACAACCTCACCAGGCTTTCTGTTTTTGACAACCGCACTTATATCCTTCAAGTGCTAAAACCTTCCTTGCTGGTTGGATTGAAACTTCGGTTATATACAGAGAGATTTCATAATCAGTCTAAGTTGGCCTTTGAATTGTTTTTTCTTTCATGTGTTAATATGTCTCTTCTCATGTAGAATGAAATTATGAATATGGAATCCAAAGTCAAGTCAGATGCAGCAGAAGCAGATCTTTTACTCGAGGTGGAGAAGAAGAAGCCACAGTCAAAGAAGAAGACAAATCAAAGCAAAAAGGTCTTTCAAGTTCTAAAGTCTCTATTTGCTTCTCTGAAAAATATTTTATCTAAACTATTCTTAATATCGGTCTAACATCTCTGAAGAAGTCAATAAGGTCTTTCTATGTTATAGGAATAACATATCTCCCATGTAGATTTCGTTTCCTTAATTGTAGGATTTCACTTCTCTGCTTTGTGTATATAATACCTGTAACGGTTCACCTATTCATTATACAGTACATGTAGAATTATCCTCCACAAAATGGTTGTAAGAATGAATTGTCTTCATGGTGAAACAGAGAACTTCAGCGAGCAAGTCTAATCCCCTTGATAATACTGTTGAGTAAGTAACTTCAGTGTCATTTTCACATGCTATTAATTGTTTTCGGTTCTTACATGTACCCTAACCTTCTTTCAACCTTGAACTGGAAAGTAGATCTCCATTACTAAGAACTGTGGAAGAAGATTCTATGGAACCAGAAGATGCTTTTGCAACTGAGAGGGGTCGGTCGGAAACTTCATCCAACACTGAACATCAAGAGGAAGCTACTAGAGATGACCCTGGTTGTTAAAATGCTTCTCAATTGACTAATTTCAATTGTTTTGTTTAGAGAAGCATAATTCTTATTTCTTTCATTCGCCATCTTCATGATATGCAAAACATGCCTGGAGAAGATTCACTGTCGGCACATTTGGAGTCAGCGCTTGGAGGAGCTGCAGCTAGATACAATTCAGCTCTTGACATGAGGCTGAAGGTAAAGCAGTTGCCAACCAAAACAAGATTCAATACCCTTTTCTCCGGTCTTCTGATTCAACTCATTCAGTATTCAAGTTATCAAAACAAGTGCATTCTTATCCAAACAGCTTGGATTAGTATTGTATTACAAGAAATGCGTGGACAAAGCAAAACAGGCTTTATCAGTTACGAATTCTGTTGCTACTCAAATGAGCTTGCAAGAGAAAAAAAAGAAACGACAAGAAAGATCTCGAGACTTAAATCAAACAAGAAGAATTCAATATAGCTGCTTTCAAGACTTCTCCTTTAAGAAACTGTGGGCCAAAAGTTCGGGAGTCAAAAGAAAAGTCCAGATCCGTCTAAAGATGAGTTTAAGGGGTTGAGGTCGTATTGGGTGGGATTGGATGTTAAGATCAAAATGGACTTTATGAAAGTAAGCATTTCAAAGCTTGTAAGTTTTGTCGAAGGAGTACATAAAAGAAAGGGACGAGTCACTTTGGAGGAAGTTCTTGCTTCTTCCAGGGAAGACAGAAAATGAAATAAATGTTCGAAGAAGTTCTCTAGTGCTGAAGAATGTAAGAAGCATCTTGAAAAAGAACATGCTGCAGATTTTAAACCTTCTTCGGAAAAGGATATGATGAAGAGGATAGGGAAAGAATGGGCTCGTAAGATATCAGTTGGGAGTTGGGAACCAATGGATACAGTAGCTGCCGTTGAACTGATCAACTATCGGCTCGCAGATGTGAAAGCGTTTGCAGCTAAGAATGGATGGTCCAGAGAATGGCCTTTAGCTGTTTCGTTTCGTTTGTGACCAGAAAATTCTACCCTGTAGCATTCGAGACTGGCTGATGTGTTTCCCAGCTAAGCATCTTGAAAAACCTGAAGTCTCCGAACAGTCTTATCGATTTTCACCTAGTGGAAACACCTCAGAGTATCTGCTTTTGGGAATGTCATGAACTCAATCAAATCCTAGACTTTCTAAATAACAAAGTGTGAAAGGGATAATGGTACAGATCTGGTTTGTAGAGCAGTGGACAGTAAATTGGATTCTACTCGAGTAAAAGAAAAGATATTAAATTGGACAACATTTGATTTCCACAATTAGAAGATTGCTTGAATCATATACGTGAGAGTTAAAGTCTTAGTGACAATAAAGTGTTGAAGTCCATAAGACCTTCTGAAATCAATGGTCACCCACAAGGTTCTTCTACTCGATTCAAAGATTTTGCTGATGGAAATTCAAGGATTAGTTTGCTTTCTGTTTTTGACAACCGCACTTATATCCTTATTTTGCTGAAACCTTTCTTGCTGGTTCGTTTGAAACTTCTATTATATGCAGAGAGACTTCATTTTCCATAAAATTTGGCCTTTACATTGTTTCTTATATTGGTATTTTGTCAATTTTTGTCTAGAATGAACTTGTGAATATGGAATACAAAGCCAAGTCAGATGCAGCAGAAGCAGATCTTCTACTCGAGAAGGAGAAGAAGTCACAGTCACAGAAGAAGAAAAGTAAAGCAAAAAGGTCTTTGAAGTTCTAAATCATCTATTTGCCTCTCTAAACTTTCAGTTAATCGGTTGTAAGAATGAATGGTCTTCTTGGCGCAACAGAGAACTTCAACGATCATGTCTAGTCCCCTTGATAAGACTGTTGAACAGTAAGTACCTCAAGAGTCTTTTTCAGATGTTGACAAATTGTTTTTGGGTTTTCTCTGAGCAAACGTGTGCTTACATGTACAGTAAACCTCCTGTCAACCTTGAACCGGAAAGTACATCTCCATCACTAATGGTGGAAGAAGATTCTATGGAACCAAAAGATACTCTTGCAAGTGACGAGGGTCGATTGGAAATTGCATCCAAAACTGAAAATCTAGAGGAATCTACTAAAGATGAGCCTGGTTGTTAAAACGCTTCTCAATTGACCAATAATTTGAATTATTTTGTTTTGAGTTGCATGATTCTTATTTTTTCCTTTCGCCATTTGCAAGATATGCAAAACATGATTGGAGATGATTCACTATCAAAACATTTGGAGTCAGCCCTTGGAGAAGCTACAGCTAGGTACAATTCAGCTCTTGACATGACGCTGAAGGTAAAGCAGTTACCAACAAAAAAACATGATTCAGTATCTAAATTATTGTCTTCTAACTCAGTTCATTATATATATCTTTACTTCTTTATTCTCTTTGATACGTTCACAAAAACATGTGGTATTGCAGGCACTCTTGAATATTGAGGTTCTCAAAGAAGATTTGCTGAACAATATGCAACCATTTCAAGATCACCTGGAAGAACAAGTTCCTTCTGCACTACAAAAAAATTTTTACTGCTTTTGTCTCAGATGTGATAAAAATGAGGGAGTCTACAGTTGCCTCTTGAGCGACTTACTTGCTTCCCTAGAACAAGTTCCTTCCATGGTTCGTGTGGAGAATATATACCTCTAAGCATTGTATTATTAATTTTTTTGGTCAATAAGCTCAATGGTTACTCTAAAGATATTCTATGTTTTACCCTTTGCAGTCAAGTGATGCTGCTAAGGCAGTTGTAGACATCCTTGAGTTTTGGCGTTGCTGGAAAAATGCTGAAAGAGAAAACTTGGTAACTCGCCTTTTTACATTGATGGAAAATGAAAGAATGAGTCTTATAAATGCAGAAGGGTTACAAATTACCCAGAGCAGAGTTCTTATGTTATTGTTATGGCTGCAGATTCTTTCCTACAGAAACTGGTAACCCCTCCCCTTATAAAGCTGTAATGTGCTTAAACATATGAAGTGTGCTCTTGGTAGTATAAAGTTTGTGGACATACTTAAGGTGATCCGCATGGAATGTCAAAAGTCATGTGACATAAAAACAGGAGACTGTGGAAAGACAAACTTTGTTCATCACACTATAAATAGATGCCCGCCTGTCCTCACAATCGGTAAATTTTGACCACCACGATTATGATCTTATGTACTCATTTCATTTATAATGCTTATGATAAAGCAATGTTGGTGTTTCTTGGTTTGCAACATCAGTGTTGGAATGGGAGAAGATTGAAACTGAAAACGAAAAATCTGAAACAACAAAGGCTGTGGATATATAAGAGCAATAGAAATCCTAATAAATATGATTTTTTGTTGATACATACTTGTATCATACAAATAAAAGAAAAACTCAAAAAAAAAAAAAAAAACAAGGTTATTAGAAGACATGGATGTATAATCAAGGAGAAAGTTGAGGGAGCGGTTTAAACCAGCGTGGGAGCACGTACTGTGAAAAGTAGAGGTTGTGCTTACCTATAAAATCATTGTAGAAAAAAGGATAGACCAAGTCCATATACTCTTTGCAACCGCTAAATCTCATGTTGCAACCATCCATAGACTTGTTGTTCTCCGATGATGACTCCTCCGCCTCCTTGTGAAGACTAAACTTGCGTGTCCTCAAGTTTAACAAGACCAACGCGTTCTTGTTCCTACTCCAGAGGTATATGATGTCGGAGTTCAAAGGATGCATGACCACGGGGAAATAATCAGCACCAAACCTTTTCAAAGACGACTTGGTGTTGAGTTTCCACAAGATTTGCCATGACTTAGGATGATTATTCCTAGAGATCAGCCTCCAAACCCTGATTGTACGACCTCCATCATCACTGAAAACGTTGCAGTACATCACAGATCCTGCAGACGTTGTGATTGTTCTCTTGAAACGCTGACAACTTAGATATTGCTTACCAGGAAAAAGATTAATCTTACACTCGTCATCAAGATCATCATTATGGAAAAAGTCATAGGATACAACATGACTTGCGTCGATGGAGTTACCAGCCGAAGCAAGCCAGTAAAGAATCCCGTTCAAAGAAACCGAATACTTTAGTCTAGACCAGGACATTGCACTAGGACTAGGAACCCTCACGTCTTTGGTTTTCCACAATCCTGTTTCAGAGGAATATATCATAAAATTGAGTTGTCTAGAGAAACACCATGAGGCCAAGATCCAAACAACCTTGTAACCCACGGCAATACCCTTTTCCATCTTTGTGACCAGTCCGGTGTCGCTGAATAGTCGATTCTCTTGTAACCTCACGACATCGAAAGCAGAGAGATGCGGAGGGAGAGGGATTCGAGTCCATTGTCGCAACAACGGGTTTCCGACATGATACATAGGAGATCCTTGGCTGTCTTCCGTGTAAAGCAATACAATACCATCCGTGCAGCTCAAGACTGATGTTTTTCTCAATGTGTTCGTCTCTGGATTGTAACTCGTGATCAAAGAAGCTCCTGGAGAATTTATAAGTCCCCATCTTTCGCATCCATGATGTCCCACGATCTCAAGAGATAGTGTTGTGTTCCTTGTATTCATGATTGACCACGACACCGAAGACGGGGATGAGTTTATAGATTCGTAGAGATCTCTGAAGAAGTCGGAATCGATCATCGATTTCCATTCTTTGTACACTGATCTGAATCTCGCTATGTTCCTCAGTGTTAATCGAGCTAAGATTTTGACCCATGCTTCCTCTGGAACCATTTTTTGTTTTTTCCGCATTAGAGATTTAGGTTTAGGGTTCTCTAGAAAATGAAATAGATTTTAGGTTATTTCACTGAATAATATATATTATATATATGAAAGAGTTCTGTAACTAATTAGTGGATTCTCCTCTATCCTAGTCTAGAGATCCCCCTTCTTTATCGTAACTACTTTCGAATCTCTCAAACTAACAATGGACACTGTAGGAAACGTCGTCGTACAACGTGTAAATGATATATCCACAATGCGGAAGATTGTAAGCAACATTGTGGAGATTGTTCTCCACAAATGAAATGGTCTAGCAAGTGGATCGAAATGAAGAAACCGAGCATTGATGTATCAAAACAGTGACATTGTTCCAATTGAAAAGAAATTGTCAATTCTTTTTCTTTAGTGTGATGTATCGTGTCGTTAACTCAACTAGTAAAGATCCTAGGCAAAGCTTAGAGATCGCTGGTTCGAGTGACGTTTGGTACGAAACTAATATTACATGCTGTGGTTTCGGGTCTGGGAATTACGGGTTTCGGTTCAAAACCTCCTGATATTCAAAAAAAAATAATAAATAAAAATAAAATGATGTATCATCAAAGTATAACACTTGATAACTAATGTAGCAAGACAGAATCAAAACCCAAGCAAGCTAATGTAGCCTATTCGGTATCCTAGTCATTGATTGACTTTCAAACACTTGATAACTTAAATATCTTGCAACAAAAACTGATGAAATTGAGCAACAGATTTATAGGTTTAAATTTAGCAATCCGTAGGATTTTTTTAAAGCAATAGATTTTTATTTTAATATATTAATCTTGATTATTATCCACACAAAAAAGCGTTGTGATTGTGAGTGGACACGTGTCGGTCTCAGCACTTAATTTTGTTTTCATGCAACATCTTTTGTAACAAGCGTTTTAAAATGCTATTGAAATTCATGCGTCGTTCTCTTTTATTGTTGATCTTTCAAGTCCAAATATTTCCGCGAATTTTGTTCATCATCAACATGAAGACCATTCCACATTCAATTCTTAAGCCAAATTCGAAGAGTCACACATTTTTTGGGGTTTTTTTTGTTTGTTTACTCCGGGAAAATCTGAAACAGATAATGCACACAAGGTGTTCGACAGAATATACCAAATGCTCAAAACTGGGTCTCTGTTCGTTTTTTTGAGCAAAGCCTAGTCACGTGGCTCTCACGTGATAAAAGCCATCTTCTTCGCTACCTTGCTGTTATATTTCAGTTGATTTTCTCCGCTTTCTACTCTTGATAAATTTCTCTCTGAAGCAAGAAAAATAAAAACCTTTGAGACTAAGAAAACGCAAGAAATTTGAGGATCGTCACTATGGAGTCTTCTTTCATGAAAGACGTTGAGGGGGCAAAACTTTACAAAAACGCTACAGATTTCATGAAAAAAGGAAAACACGTCAAGGCCTTGGAGATATTTGAAGATGTGCTTTCAGTCCATAGGGAAGCCAAGGACTCATGGCTTCTTCACATCGACCAAGGTAAAATATTCATAGAACTAGCGGAAACAGCAGAGGACCCTGACTTGGAAATCGCATACTTGTTGGGTTGTGTAGCATGCTTTTCGGAAAATGTGAGGTTATCAGAACTTTGTGCGCAAGCACTCCACATGCTTGCCAAGAAGATTGGCTCTGTATTGTATTACAAGAAATGCGTGTACAAAGCAAAGGAGGGTTTATCTGAAACTTACCCACACAACGCGATTTCTGCTGCTCCAGCTAGTAATCGGAAGATAATATACCAAAATAAGAAAGAACTCGAGAGTTTACTCAAAGATGCAGAGGTCAAGATCGCTTCTTCCAAGATTTCTCCTTTACAAATCTCTGAGCCAAAAGTTCGGGAGTCAAAGAAATGTCCAGAGCCATCTAAGGATAAGTTTAAAGGATTGAGGTCGTATTGGGTGGGATTGGATGTTACGATCAAAAGGGACTTAATGAAAGTAAGCATTGCAAAGCTTACAAGTTTTGTCGAGGGAGTACATAAAAGAAAGGGACGAGATGTTTTGGAGGAAGTTCTCGCTTCTGCCAGGGAAAAAAAAAATTGGAAATTCTGGGCGTGTAGAACTAAATGTTCGGAGAAGCTCTCTAGTGCTAAAGACTGTATGAGTCATCTTGAACAACAACATGCTGCAGATTGCAAACCTTCTTCGGGAAAGGATATAGTTAAGAGGATAGGGAAAGACTGGGCTCGTAAGATATCCATAGGAAGTTGGGAACCGGTGGATACAGTTGCTGCTGTTGAACTGATCAACAATCAGCTTGCAGATGTGAAAGCGTTTGCAAGTAGAAATGGCTGGTCTACAGAATGGCCTATAGCTGCGGATGAAGAGCGCGATAAGTTACTCAAGGAAACCAAATTGCTCCTTGTGTCGCTCTGTGACCATAAAATTCTCTCCTGTAGCATTCGAGACTGGGTGATGCTTTTTCCAGTTAAGCATCTTGGAAAACTTGAAGTTTCTCAACAGAGTCTTACCGATTCTCAGCTAGCAGAAACGCCTCAAAGTATCTGTTTTTTGGAATGTCATGAACTCAGTCAAATCTTGGACTTTCTAAAAACCATCAAGCGTGAAAGGAATGATGGTTCAGATTTTGTCTGCAGAGGAGTAAACAGAGTCTTAGGTCGTAATCAAGTCAAAGAAAGGATCGACTTTGACCCTGAGTTCGAATTTCTGCTTCTAGATAAAAGACTGCTGAAAAGCAATAATGCTCCTCCACTCGATGATGAAGGGACAATCAATGTTTTTGATCCCAGTGTTCACTACGCCAAGGCACATGCTCAGGGAGATGATATCATATCCTGGTTAACTGACTACAACTCAGTAGATAAGACCTTTCCCAGACCTATCAGGGAATACAATCCTGATATCTGGGTGGCTGTTCTGAGAGCTCTTCAGTTGACATGTAGAACTTTGGAAGCCAAATATGCGAAGAAAGTGCAGGCCTTTGATTATGATTCAGCTCTTAGTGCCATCATATACTTTTGTATAAGTGAAGATGAGAGGAGAAAGAATCTTCAGGAAAACCAGTGGAACAGATATGCATCTCTTCTATGCGATACGAGTGAAAGGAGAGTACTCGGAAATTCCTGCACTACCAAATTATTCTTGTGTGCAGTACGAGATGTTCTCAAAGGAGCATCGCATCCGTCATTTGATCTCCCTAGTTTAGATGATTGCATGAATACTATACGAGAGCATAAAAGTCTCAGTGACGATAAAGTGTTGAAGTCTATAGAACTTCTGCAATCCGTGCTTATCCAGAAGGTTCATTCATGATTTTTAATATTCATTTACAAAAATATAACATAAAATTTCCCATCTAAAAGTATTTATATGACTTGCAGGTTCTTCGAATCGATTCAAAGATTTTGCTGATCGATAATGCAAGATTTAGTTTGCTGGACAACATCACCAGGCTTTCTGTTTTTGACAACCGCACTTATATCCTTCAAGTGCTGAAACCTTTCTTGCTGGTTGGTTTGAAACTTAGGTTATATACAGAGAGCTTTCATTTATGTCTGATTTGGCCTTTATATTGTTTCTTATATGTTTTCATTTAGAATGAAATTATGAATATGGAATCCAAAGCCAAGTCAGTAGCAGCAGCAGAAGCAGAAGCAGATCTTTTACTCGAGGAGGAGAAGAAATCACAGCCAAAGAAGAAAAAAAATAAAAGCAAAAAGGTGTTTGAAGTTCTAAACTCTCTATTTGCTTCTCTGAATTTTCAGTTATTCGGTTGTAAGAATGAGTGGTCTTCATGATGCAACAGAAAACTTCATCGAGCAAGTCTTGTCCCCTTGATACGACTGTTGAACAGTAAGTACCTCAAGAGTCTTTTTCGGATGTTGATAAAAAAAATTCGGGTTTTCTCTGAGCAAAACGTGTTCTTACATGTATAGTAAACCTCCTGTCAACCTTGAATCTGGAAGTACATCTCCAGCACTAAAAACGGTAGAAGAAGATTATATGGAACCAGAAGCTGCTTTTGCAAATGAGAGGGGCCGATTGGAAATTTCATCCAACACTGAACATGAAGAGAAAGCTACAGAAGATGATCCTGGTTGTTAAAATGCTTCGCAATTGACCAATTATTTCAATTATTTGTTTTGAAATGCATAATTCTTATTTCTTTCATTCGCCATTTTCAAGGTATGCAAAATATGCCTGGAGATGATTCATTGTCGGCAAATTTGGAGCCAGCTGCAGCGAAATACAATTCAGCTCTTGACATGACGGTGAAGGTAAAGCTATTACCGGAAAAACCAGATTCAATACCTAAAATCTCATCTTCTGATTCAACTCATTCCATGTCTCTTTACTTCCTTTTTTTTTTTTTTGTTAAGTTCACAAAAACATGTTGTGTTGTAGGCCCTCCTGAACATTTATATTGTTTCTTATATGTTTTCATTTAGAATAAAATTATGAATATGGAATCCAAATCCAAGTCAGAAGCAGCATACGCAGGAGCAGATCTTTTACTCGAGGAGGAGAAGAAGTCACAGTCACAGAAGAAGAAAAATAAAAAGAAAGCTACTAAAGTTGTCCCTGGTTGTAATAGAGCTTCTCGATTGACATTAAATTGAATTATTTTTTTATGATGCAAATTCTTATTCCTTTCATTCACCATCTTCAAGATATTCAAAACATTCCTGGAGAAGATCCACTTGGAGAAGCTGCAGCCAGATACAATTCTGCTCTTGACATGACTCTGAAGGTAAAGCAGTTAACAAACAAAACAAGATTCAAAACAAGATAAAATTCTTTTCTTCTCATTCAACTCATTCAATACCTAATCTCTTCGATAATTTCCTAAAAAACATGTGGGTATTGCAGGCCCTCTTGAAAATTAAGCTTCTCAAAGACGATTTGGCGCTCAATAAGCAGCCATTTCATGGCCAGCTGGCAGAGCAAGTTCCTTCTTCACTACAAAATTTATTTACTGCTTTTGTGTCAGAGGTGATAAAAACTGAGGGAGTATACGGTTGCCTCTTTCGCGACTTCCTTGCTTTCCTAGAACAAGTTCTTCCCATGGTTCGTGTGGAGAAGATAAGCTTCATTGTATTGTTATTTTCTTTGTCAAGAAGATTAATCGTTCTTTTTAATTATTCTATTTTTAACTCTTTTCAGTCCAATGATGCTGCTGAGGTACTTGTAGCCGTCCTTGAGTTTTGGCATTGCTGGAAGAATTCAGAGAGAGAAAGCTTGGTAACTCGCCTTTTCACCTTGGAGGAAAATGAAAGAATGAGTTGTAGAAAATGCAGAAGGATTACAAATTATCCAGAACAAAGTTCTTATGGCATTGTTATGGCTGCACATTCTATCAGAGAACTCAAGGTATGTTTCATTTATTATTATCGTTTTCTTTCCTACAGAAATTGGTGCTTTCCCTTATAAAGTTGTTATGTGCTTATATATATGCAGTGTGCTTTTGGGAATATTAAGTTTGTGGATGTCCTTAAGGTGATCCGCAGGGGACATAAAATGTTATGTTGCATTAAAACTGGAGGCTGTGGAAAGACACATTTTGTTCGTCACACTATAAGTAGATGCCCGCCTATCTTCACAATCGGTAAGTTTTGGCCACCATGATTGTAACTTTATGTACTCATTTCATATATTATGCTAATGATAAAGCAATGTTATTGTTTTGTGGGTAACATTAGTCTTAGAATGGGAGAAGAGAGAAACTGAACAAGAAATATATGAAACAACAAAGGATTTGGAGTGGGAGATAGATATCAGCAGGCTGTACAATGGCTTAGAACCAAACACTATCTACCGACTTGTGTCGATGGTAAAACATCTGAAACAGGGTCTCAAATGTTTGTCATATTGTTCTTCTGTATCTCTCTGTTACATTCTCAATATATGTGATGCAGGTTGGTTGTGGTGAGGAAAAAGAATGCATCTGCATAGCTTATGAAAAGAACCGGTGGGTCAATCTGAGACGTGAGTCTTTAGCAGGAGAGGTAAGATGTAACAGTTGAATTTGCGTTGCTTGAGTTAAATTGTGAATATAGATAGGCCAGACATGATTGATACATGTGAGGTGATTCCATAGGATGTTGGAAACTGGAATAGCGTGGTCAGCTTCTGTGGAGAAAAGAAGGTTCGGCCAGAGATTCTGTTTTATGAAGCTGCCCGATCGATGGCCTAACAAGTGTATCAATTTGGAAACCCAGCATTGATGTATAAAACAGTGACTTGTTCTAGTTGAAAAGCTGTTGTGTTATCTCTTCTATAATATGATTTGTCTGGATGTACACAACAAGCAACACGAGAGAGCCTTGAGACAAAAATAATGGATTGTTCAGCTATGGTAGGTATGACACTTTTGTGTAGCTTTCTTCTCTTATCATTCTCCTCAAAGTCGACATAGGTGGCTTTTTAAGAGTTATTCTCATTGTCGTTGTTGATGTCTCTTGAGAAGAAGTCACTTTAAGGCTCTCATAGGTTTTTGGCTTTTGTATCTTTAGACAACCAAACGAGCCTTTGAATACAATTTTTTCTTAAGAAACTTGAGAATTAAAGATAATTGTTTAAAACGAAATCAACCGATCCAAAGCTCAAACTTGACCCGGTCAAGAACAATTTCTACCCAAATTGAAACTCACCTTGAGATGATATCCTACCCAACCCGACCCATACCCAACCTCTTGCGAAATTATTTTCCTTGACAAATCCTTTCTCTTCTTCGTCACATTTCAAAACAAAAATTGAATTGCTGTAAACCATGCATTCTCCCCTTTGTATATTATTCCTCTTCATCCTTCTTAATTCTCAAATCTTTGTCACAATTTGTGTCTTCTTCGGTATCACAAACCCATATTTCCCAAGACATTGATACGCATAAAAACTACGAGATTTCAGCAAAAAATGAACGAGGAATTCAAGAGGTTGATGGGGAATCCATCAACGAAGCTGTGATTAAGCTTTGAGAAGACAGAACTAATCGTAAGCTCAAGGAGCTGAACAGAGAAAGCCTAACTGATAAAAATAAAGATTAGGTAAAATAATATTTATATATCCAAAACAGGAAGCATTCAAAAACCTCCCAAAGAGTACAACAAATAGCCAGCAAAGAAGATGAGTGTAATCCAAGGCTGTTGTTATACATTGATAGCAAGAACCAAAAATCCTTGAATATAAACCCAAACCCCAAAAATGAAAAAGAAAAAGGAAAAAAATGGTGATTTTGATAATAATAAAACAAAACTGGTGAAGCAACAACCTGAGTAGGTTTGTGGTCAACAAAGTTTATCATCTCTCCAACAAAAAATTTCTTCACTGCAAAATGAGTTTTGTCAGGGTAAAATTTCACAACCCCCGATTTACAGAACTCTAGGGTGTGTTGATGATATTATGTATTTTAAATATATATTTAACCTTTTGTTATTTTTAGGAATCCTTTTTTTTCTTGTTTTACCTCATTGGTTAGTTCTCCTTCAAGAACGGGTCAGTTCATTAGGAGCTTCTTCTCGGTTTTCAGAAACGGAAGAGATGCTAAAGCTGTTGTAGTTATCAATGCTGCTGCTTCTTGGCTTGCCTGGTCTTGACCGTATGTTGCTTCCCATTGGAAATGGTTCCTGCAATATTAACAACCAAGTTGAAGCAAAAGAATCTCTCAATCATTATTAACTAAGACCCTCTTTAGTCTTTTATCAACAACACTGGATCTTCTTCTCACAGAGTAAGGAAGTGAAGCTTCAATCTTTATGAAACCTAACAAGATGAAATTATATGAAGCTTTAGTCTTTACCTGATCACCCGCATTTGGACCATCAGTGTGGAAGAGAATAGGTCGGCAACGTTTATCTTCGTTCATTAAGCTTGAATTCTGGAAATGTGCAATAAGAGCTGTTTTCCCTTGGATTCGAGCATATGTAAGAGTTGCCACCTTCTCACTGTTGAACTTTTCCCACTTTTTGCCATTAAATGCCTGTGAATATTGTTTTTAGCCAAATGCTTTCTCAAAAGGCCAAAAGAGAAAACAAGAAAAAGAAGGTACAACAGAAGACGGTACCTTATAAAATGGGACAATCTTTTCAGGTTCGATAAGGTTGATGAAAGCATATCCCACATTGCATTTGTTCTGAAATGAGGGTAAAAGATTAGGTGAGATCGTTTTTTGCAAATACCAAAAACTCAGTGTGTCATAATAAGACTTCTTATATAAAAAGGTAGGACGCCTGCTTGCCTTGAAGTCAATTGGCAAATAAAGGAAATCATATGTTCCTTTACAGTGCTCATCAATGGCAGATAGAAGCATCTTAGAAGTATACCTAAACCATAGCAGGATTTTAAAAAAAAAAAAAAGAGAGTCAAAGATGAAACAGAATACATCTTAACTACCAAATAGAATCTATAAACAAGAATAAAAGAGAGAGACAGAGTTCACTTACTTATTAGGAATGTTTTTAATCATCAATGTTGTCCTTCGGTCCTCCCCACGTAATATACGGTCAACATCAAGCTCATACAGTTTCTTGTCAGCATTACTAGAGCTAGATTCGCTTCTCCGGTGAGAGAGATTCCTGTACCGTTCATTTGGGGAGTCAAACGAGCCTGGCATTGAACCCATTGGACTCCTTCCAGGAAAGAGATGAGACAACTGTTGAGGAGATCGCAGTACAGCATTTTGGGAATTTACATCCATGCGATTCCCACCAACATGGGAGAAAGTCTTATGAGAACCAATTTCCATTGGATGTGAGGGTGAAGAGCCAGGAAGCCCCATGCTACCATGAGAACCCATGTGGAAGCCAGATGATTCTAGAGACTCAGCTCCATAGGCTTGTCTTCTGTCCCAGAAAGGCGAGTTTAATACTGGTGCAGATCCAATGTGGTGGTGCACAGGAGAAGATGCCATATTCACCATTATGGGAGGTGCTCTAGAGAATACAGTAACAGGTGGGCGCTGAGTAGGAATGCTGTTAATGTGAGATGGCGAGTTAGGCCACATCATCCCGTTTGACGGATTCTGTTGCTGAGTGTTAGAGCTGCTCCACAAATTAAGGTTAGGGCGGCGGGAGCTTTGATTCATGGGAGACCCTATGCCTACAGCCATAACATCACCACAGCTAAAAGTGAGGAAAGACAATATTGCATGTGACAGTAGAAAAAAACAATATAGACAATATTACATATCAAATTTCAATAACATTCTGCAATTGTGCAAATCTGTTGATATAGACAATGAATGTTCAGCCCCATTTCCTTTTCAAACCCCAATACAATACCACCTGATCTGTTTAAATATCTAAAATTCAAAACATAATGCTAGTACTATTTTCCCCAGAATGACAAGAAAAAAAAAACAGTTGTAAAACAAGTTATCCATTCAGACAAAAGTCTGCATCACTGTAGCATTTCACAATCCACTAAAATTGCAAGGACCTCTGATAGTGTACTGCGGTAGAGATTTCTTGTTAAATTCACAATTATCAACTATATATATTATCCCTATTCTTTGAAAATTTTATCAAGATAGTAGCAATTTAGAGATAAAGAACTTACTCCCTCCATTAAAGCCATCCACTCCACGAACATTATGTATCATAAAGCCTTCATTTGCTTTAGAGGCATCACTGACCATTTCAGAAAATGCAGAGGACTTATATGGACTACCATTTGCAAAGTTGTCGACGTACTCCGAAAAAGAATGAGGATGAAGATTTGGCATGCTTTGAATCCCCATATTTGAATTATCAAAAGAGTGGCCATGCTCCTGAAGTCCGACAGGCTTGCTGGCTGAGATGGCGTTTGCCGAAGGTGGGAATCCAATAGGAATGCTGAGACTCCGATGACGTTCAATGAAGGAATTCACAGGGGATCCGACAGAATTATGAGCAGCCCGCATAGATCCACCATCAATAGAGGCTGAAGAAATCATTCCTGGGAAATGTCTCCCTGAAACATAGAGATACAAACCGGCAATGAATTGTGTCCCAAGTTGACAAAACATTGAAGAAAAAAAGAATTATAAATCGTAAATTCAAAAGCATACCTATGTGCCCCGATGATGTATTACTAAAAGACATTTTAGGAAGACACCCTTCAGCATCATGTGGAGCACACTGTGACGTGTATCTGAAAAAAATAAAAAAAAATAAATAAAATGAATCCTACAAACCAATACAATTGGCGTCCTTGTAAAGATTTAGCAAAAAATCACAAGCTAACATCAGTTTGTTTAGCCTTTGCATCAGTTCTACGCCGACAAAGGAATATAAAGCAGGCAAAAAACAAACCAATAACCACCTTGTACTCTCTGGACATGTTGGCACAATTTTAAGCTGCTTCCCAGCTACCTCGAGCCCATTTAGTCCACCAAGAGCGGCCTCTGCAGCTCGAACATCAAAGAACTCTATGTATATCTGTGGGTTATCATGCATGGTTCTACGAATCTACAAACCACAAAAAAAAAACAGCATAAGCATCAATTTCAAAATGTAAATACAAGGAGAATTCTGGTATATCCACCTCTTTGATTTCTCCATATGATTTAACCATTCGATTGAGCTCTTGATTTGAAACAGAAGAATCAAGATTATTAACCAACAAGGCTCCTTTACTCAAGTCTCTTTCTGAAGGATTTTCCTGGTAGCAAGAAAATTTGTAAGCATGATACAAATCAACAGACGTCATAAGTACAATTGACATAGGCAAAAACTTCCTCAAGAACAGTGAATAACACCTTAGGGATAGAATAATGAATGTCAACTTTCGTTCCTCTTAACAGCTTATTGTGGAGTGCTCTCGCCGCATTCTGAGCAGCCCTTAGATCATAGTACGATACAATGATAAAGCCACGACTCTTGCCAGCAGTATTAAGAGCCTGGATGTCTCCAAATTGCTGAACAAGTAAATTTAACCTCAGTGCGAAGTAAAAAAATATCCAAAATTCCCACATACCATACATTTCCTAAATAAAGAATCCATGAGACCAAAAACATTGCTGAAAGAAAGTACCTCAAAAAGGACCTTCAGCTCATAGTCTTCAACATTGCTACTGATATTTCCAACCAAAAGTGTTCTGGATGGGATTTCCCCTCGATGATGTTCGCCAACAGAATTATTGCCTCCTCTCTCACCATTTCTGGGACCCACGGAAAAAAAAACATCTCCATCCAGTTCCATGCCACCAACACTGCTGAAGAGGTCAAAATCATCCAAATCGTCTCCAGTATTGGCACGAGATTTACGCCCAACATCGCCCATCACTTCTGCAAAAAGATCATCTTCATCTGGGAGAAGATTTCCAATGGTTTGTGCCTCAATCTCTTCTAAAGATTCAGAAGGTTCTTCCTCACGGTGGCTAACAACTGTGCTTGCAGACATAGGGGCTAGCATATCACTTCTCTGAAGCCGTACTGCAAAAACCAACAAGTTGAAGACACATTGAAGTAGTTATAATACAGTAAGTCAGAACACACACAAATGACGAATTCTCATGATCATATTACGTTGTACTTATTTTAAAAGGTAAAAATTCATAAAGGTGAACCAGAAGCTTACGTTTTCTACTAAATAAATCAGACAGTGAGCTAGAAAACAAACTGCTTTCCCACTGACTGCCATTTGTAGTGTTTCTTGCGTTAGGGATAGCAGAGGGATGCACCCCAGGAAAGCTAGATTGTGGCTTCAGCTGGTAACTTTCAGGTGTCCAGGAACTCTTTGGCAGATTTGAAAGTCCACGACCACCTTGATTTTCAGGCATCGGGTCTGTTTTCAGAAACCCAAATTGCCTCTGCCAAACAAAACAACAAATATAGTTGAGAGAAACTGTTTTAGGCATCATACACAAAAGGGGCAAATATTATCATATGTGACTAATATGGTACTAGCAATTCTAGAGCTAGACAAATTTAAATTCTGAAACAAGGAAATCAAGAGTTACCTCTGAATTAATATGAACATCTTCATGAAAGTGGGAAGGTGATGATACACCTCTCTGTTCCATTATATCAGACGGCATCGTGCAAATGACAGCAAAATTTGACTAGCAAAACCAGGATCAAAATCTTTCTTTTCTAACTTATAAATTTTGTCAACGAGCCATATCCTTTCCCCTAAAAAATGAACAAAAGTGTTAATACTCAAAGCACTTCTCAGTTGCAAAGAAACTTCATGGATAGAAACAAAAGATTTCGATTACAATCAAGCGAACTCAAACCCCGAATCCAAAGTTAGCAACTTTAACCACTCTAAGAAGAAGTTCTTAAATGGGTTCATTAAAGCAAGTAGAAATATCTGGAAGACACGATTAGGTATTACTCAGAGAAGCCATATGACTACAATTCGCCTAATTCCGGATCATTGTGCAGCTCATTATATTCAAACAGGGAACCAACTCTCACCTAATTCACAAATTCGGCACGGAATTAATCTATTTCAATATTTTAAATTTAAAAACCCTAATCACCAGCTAACCAAAATTCAAAAAACAAAAAAAAAAACAAAAGAAAAGCTTACCTAATTACAAACAAACACAATTATGCTTCCTCTCAAACCAGATTATCAACTAACAATTGAAAAAAACAAGTACTGAAGAATGGATCTCGTAAACCTCTTTACCTTCAAGTATCACGATCCCAGAAAACCAAAAACAAAAACACAGCAAAACAGCGATGTAAACAGAGATGAGATGAGAGAGAGAAAACAGAATAATTCGCCTTCTCTTTTATCTTCCTCCTTTCCTTTTTGTTTCCTTCTATCCAATCGCATCCATCACAGAATATTTAATTCCTAAAAAAATTTATAATATTAAAAAAAAAAAAGTGAATCGGTGTTTTCGATTTATTTTTTTCTTCCGAATTTCCCCTCCTCTCACGACGCGTTGTTTCCAACGAATAATTCGTGCGACCGGCGATAATTCTATATTTTCCGGCGATATTTTGCCCGCCGACGCTCGATTCCGGCACTCTCTCCGAAAGAAAGAGAAACGGAGAGGAGAAGAGAGTTTTTTTTTTTTTTTGGTTTTTTGGTTTTTCGGTTAGTTGGTTTAGAAGAAGAAAAAAAAGACTGAGAGGAAAAAAACAAAAGAGGGAAAAAAATAGATAAGAGAGAAGGACTCTGCTACGATGCATGTAGCATGGATCTAGCCATCTAGGGGTATGGTGTGAGCTTTAATCTGAACCGTAGGATTATGATTTAAACTCGTAGTTTATTTTTAAAAAAGAAAATAATAATTACGGACTCACACGAGAGTCTCGACGGCAAGTCGTCGAGTCCGGCTAATAACCAAAGAGCCGGCTATTAAACATGGGATCATTTGGTTTTTCTTTTCAAAAAATGTG
>CM051391.1:3476458-3501458 GCA_028015245.1 Cardamine occulta | reverse complement strand
ATTTATTTATCTGTACAGAACAAGTTATGAATTTACACGTTAATATTATTATGAAAGATAAAAAAATTATGACAAAATTTTGTTTAAGAAAACTGAAAAGTTTCGGATTTTGCAATTTCTAATTGAGATATAAATATCTTCTATTGCCATATGAGGCTTATGAGCTACCGATTGTAAATAAGTCTTCTTCATCTAGCCATTGTAATCTTTGGAGATAATGTTTGTTTGGTTGGTTCAATATTATATCTTAAAACACTATTTTCGTTCATGAGTTTGTTGTTTCTTTTTGAACAAGCTTGAATTCTCTCTTTTTACTCTAAATTCCCGGTCTTTATCATTCTTGTTTTGTTTTGTTTTTTTTTTTGCGTTGTTGTTTTCTCCTCACCATAAACCCTACAAGTCAAGTTTCGTTTTAATATTCTTACAAAGTTGTAGTGCAATTCAGTGATTTTCCAACCAACGCCATCACAAAAAGAAGAAATTCATAATAATCACCATTGAGTGAAGAGACTTGAAGTTGATTGGTGGCATTGTTAATTAATCCCTCCATGTTATTGTCTCTAGGTTCGGACTATCAAACAGAAATAACAAAATATGGTATAAAGACCACTAGACCTAAACAAAAATACAACAATAATGTCTGTCTTTTTATATCTCAAGATAAAATTGCAAAACAAACAAAAGGAGTAAATAGAAAATGCAGTTACGTAGTCTATCGGCCGTGAAATGTGGCTGAAGGTGAGTGTCGTGTACGATATCTCGTCTGTGAATTTATTTACAAACACTGCACATTTTATCTATTACTTAGTTTATAATAAATATTTCTATTTATGTATTCTACTGTACATATAAATGGTTAGCGTAACGATTCATGTTGTGTTTTGTATTGGGATCTCCGTCGAATACAAAATACTCACATGTTTGGCGCAAACAAAATACTCTTTCAAATTAAATGTCAAATAGAGTATTATATCCACACTGATGTATATTATAGGTATTCATGAGCCACTATCTGATTACAATTCTTTATTAATTTTATTTTCTTACGTACTTAACTACAATGTCAACTCGTCAACTACTCTTAGTTGTAAATTCTATTTCCGTCAATGGTTCAAAGTTCAAACTTACCAATATTTAGTTAGTTCATTTTTGTGGATTAATTGTTAGCTCGTCAACGATTTTTGAAACTAAGAAATAAGAATGATGCAATATAGGTCATTTTGACGTATTAATAAGTTGCATTGTAAGCTTGTTTAAGAGATATTTTACGCATTTTTACAGTTCTTCGTTTTTGGTTAATTAATCTGGTGTGATGGCAATCATGGCATCATTCAGTTTTTCGGTTTGTCAACTTGGTCTATATTTAAGAATCAAATCGTGTCCTATTTTAATTTTATCATATGGTTCAAATAAGGTTAGGATCAAATTTGCAAAAACCAAACAAAAAAATCAAAATAAGATCGAAACAGAATTTAAATATAAATATTATAGAACAGATTTATACAGAAAACCAATTCTGCATGCCAAAACTATCAATCCAACTTGAAATATTTGGTAAATGTTGAGTTTATTATTAACAATGCTTTTGATATTTATACATACATGAGTTGCTTTTTATGATAAGACTTAATATACTAAACGTGTATACGATATATCTAATACAATTCGTAATTGTTTTTGGCAATATTAAGTAAAATGGTGGTAAAGTGATATTTTATCTTGGATTTTGTGTTTTTGTTTTTTTATTAAAAGATATATTTTTATCTTGGTTACTAACATAAATTAAATCTGTCATTTCTAGTTCCACTCTTATTTGGGAGAGGTAGTTTTAACTCAGCTTTCGTCTTTAATCTAAAAAATTTTTTTGGCAACGAACAAAATAAGACACAATGTTAGGATACATTTTTTCCTTAAAAAATATGTTGAGTTAGAGAAAAATCTCGAGACGAGTTTTGAGAAAATTTATATTCTGGTATTTGCCGGCCAAGCCAAGCTGAGCTGAGCCAAAAAAAAGTCGAGCGAGCAGCTGAGGATAGCGTGAGAGCGAGGGTCACTGTCCAAAATTTTAAATGCTGGGCGCTGCGTGAAGGATTAGAAAAGCATTTATTCTTAAAGATGCTCCTCTCAACGTACCCACGTGTCAAAGTTTCATTAGTTCACACATCAACCAGCAAATCCCAGACCGGGTTGTGATTATCTACTTAATCCCCCATGTTAAATCTCTGTGCACCCATCTCTTCCGAGCCGTTGGATTCATCCAGATTTCGTGTATCACACTCACATTAAAGAATTCGTTAACCGTATCTAACCGGCATTGAATTAGTATATACTCTAATATAACAACATACCAAACCGTCTTACAGCTTCAAATCAACAAGCGTGATTTGATTATAATTGGCATTTAATTAATATAATAAATCATTTGTTATATACTTTAGTAGCGTCACATGCCTATATCCTTGGAAGTTTTGAATAGTACGGGTCTTTAATTATTTATTTATGATACTTGAGTTAACATCTAAAGATATTCAAAACTTGAGAATGAGATCATTGACAAGAGAACCATTTTTTTAAATGAAGTGCTACTCTGTTAAATAATTTAAATTCTTTTAAGTACATATATATGCTTAATTGATCTATATACACACTAACTCTGTTTTAAGAAATACAGAAAATAAATTAATCCGTAACACACAAAATTTGAGAATCAGAACATATAGGCTATTTTGCCGCAGTGGGAATTCTTAGTATCAAACTAAATACCATGAAAATAAATACTAGCAGTATAAGCTAGAGTTCACGTGCAAAATCTTGAAGAACACGATTGGACAGAACAGCAAGACAGAAGCAATAACCAATGGAATTATGGAACATCATATAAACTTTTTAGATATCATTGGATAATTAAACTAAATAGTATTATAATGATTTTTGAATTATTTGGTTGTTAATATGGTCCACGCGGTCTCTTCTCCTGATATGTTATCTATATAGATATCCGTCGGTCTGTTTATTTATTTATTACTATTATCTATATATTTTTAAAGTATTAACACACTGGAATATTATATTATTCCGTGCTACTTCCTAATTTTTGTCATCAATTTACATTCGTCTGTGCATTTTATGGTTACAACGTCAAACAGATAAGGTTTACCAACCACTTTCTATCTTTCTTTAATTTTTTTTTTAAAAAAAAGTCAAATTCGGGGGAAAAATAAAGTAAATGTGGTAAAATATATATATTAGAGAGCTATCTACCAATTTGTGTAGTTTATGTATATATCAAAGTGGATTTGTATAGTTTGAAGATGATTTACATAAGTATTTCATATAGTTTTAAAATGATAGTATAAACTTTTGTAGTTTTAATAATTTGTAATGTGTTTGTATACTTATAAACCATCTTTCCAAAAGATAAGTATCCAAAATTAGATTTGTTGTACTTGGAAGATAAGATTTGAAGAATTAATCTTCCGGAGAGGCCGGCACCATATGATAATTGGGCCTTTAGGCCCAAAATTACCCAGATGAAACTGGACTTGCTTACCAAAAATCCCAAAACCTCAATATCACCAACTCGTTACGAGTCGTCCTCTCTTTGGGCACACTTGGATTGAGATTCAATCGAAAACTGAAATTCGCACGCCTCTGCTGCTCACCATCGCCATCGGAATATTCCATTGTCACTGCCGTGACATCATCTCAGTGGTTGAGCATAATTTCTCTTGTATTTTATACGTTTTTTTTTTGAATGTATTTGTTTTTCTCGTTGTCTATGAAGCCCTCTCAATTTACATATGGCATGGTGTTTTTTTTCTTTTTTCTTTTGATGTATTTTTTGTTTTCTTTTCAGAGGGATTTTAACTACAATTGCGTGGATTAATGGGAAAAAAGGAGAGCGAGATGTCTGCAATGGAGATCGACGATCCGAAATCTGAAAACTCTGATCAGATCCTTCCGAGGTTCTCGATTAATGGTATATACCCTTGCTTCTTTTTGGTATTTTTTCTTAAAGACTAATTGATATTGAGTTTAAAACGATAGATATGATGGCAATATAAATGAGTAAAGTATCTGCATGTCTGGAATCTTGAATTTGGCTACACCGTGATTTTATGAGGGCATTGCTGTGAATTTGTATCAACAATATAAGTCTTCTAAGTCTTCTAAGTTTTTGGATGATTGAAACATTGCATTTGCCTTTTCAGTTCTGCAGCTGATGAAATCGTCTCAGGCGCAACATGGTCTGCGTCATGGTGACTATGCTCGATATCGGTATTAATATGAAACCCTATGCTCATTGACTTACTTGGGCTTGTCAAAATTTGAGATTATTTTCTATAATCTGTGTTATTTTGTTGTGTAGGAGGTATTGCTCAGCAAGATTGAGGAGGTTATACAAGTCCTTGAAATTTACTCATGGCCGTGGTAAATACACTCGACGAGCCATACTTGAATCAACTGTCACTGATGTTAGGTATTTATCCTGCTCTCATTCTTATTCCTGCCAATTGGAATATTTTGTTAGCGTGGTGTGGCTTGAGTACATAAATTCCCAGCTTATTGTGATTTTGCGTTTAGCTGAACTTTAGAAATTAAAAAATGAGTTTGTGGTACTCACATTCTCATAATTGGGTTAATCTTATGTCCTTATTTGAAATAGGTTCCTTCATGTGGTTTTCTATATGGCGGAAAGAGCATGGAGCCATGCAATGGAAAAAAGACAGCTACCAGATGGGCCTAATGCTCGGCAGCAGATTTATTTGATTGGTAGACTGAGGAAGGCAGTTAAATGGGCTTCGCTTTTCTCAAGTTTGTGTTCTATTAAGGCAGACTCCAGGACATCTCTGGAAGCTGAGGTATTTCTGTGACCCCAAATGTTTCAGTATTCATAAATATTCCTATAATATATCTATTGCCTTGAAAGGAAGAAGAGAATACCTCTGTTTAAGGCTTTTAGCTTAGTTGTTTTGGTGTAAAGTGTGTCTACTCTATAACAGCACGAAGTGAGTCTTCATGCTTTATCTTACTGTTTTATAGGCATATGCATCCTACATGAAAGGTACTCTGTTGTTTGAGCAAGACCAAAATTGGGAAACTGGGTTGGCATGCTTCAAAAACGCAAGGTTTGTCTTTGTTTTGTCTTGCCATTTTGCAATTTGGTAGGTTTTGTTTCTGAAAATATCCCCTCTTGCAGATCTGTTTATGAGGAACTCGGGAAATATGGTGATCTAGAGAACCAAGTTCTTTGCCGGGAACGGGTTGAGGAACTTGAGCCTAGTATTCGGTACTGCCTACACAAAATTGGCAAATCCAACTTGCAGACATCTGAACTTCTTCAGATTGGTGAGATGGAAGGCCCTGCATTGGATCTTTTCAAAGCAAAGATAGAGGTACATATAAATTTCCATGATCAAAAATGTCATTTTCTGTCAGCTTTATCACCCAAGCAAGTGAGTAACTAATTGTATATATATGTTTCAATAATCCACGTACTTGCTGCAGCCAAAAAAATTTGTCTTTTAGTTTTCAGTTTGTTGTTAGAAACTTAGAGCCTCGCCTTTGACCTATGATCAACACTAATGATAATATATTTCATGTATACGATCTTGGCTACTCTTGAACGTCTTGAAATCTTTTAGTGGCGAAGTATTTCTCAGATCCCTCAGACGTTTTGGTAAATTGGTCTATAAATATGATGTATATTCCTTACTGTCGTGTAGGCTGCTATGGAAGAGGCAAGATCTCAACAAGCTGCATCTCTTACAGAGTTTAATTGGCTTGGCTACAGATTTCCTGTTTCCAACCCAAAATCTCGGGTTTCTATTTTAAAAGGTTCGACCAACTTTTTCCATGTACCCTCTTTTTGAATTACTTTATTATGCTGATAAATGATGTCTGATAGCATAGTCCTAGTTCTGGCAAAAGTTTTGTTTACCTTCACATCTGAGTTACTGTCATGTATTACCCTATTAATATGATACCTGCCTTTGTAGAATGTTGAGCACCTTAATAAGACTCTTAATAAGACTCTTATTCTTTATTTCTTGTTCAGCCCAGGAACTTGAGAAGGAGCTACAGGGTCCAACAGTAGAATCTATCCCTGCAGAGAAAAAGCTAACTATATATGATAAATTATTCACTGCATATCATGATGCCAGGAACATCATACGCAGTGACTTGGTAAGTAAATTTACAAAACATCTTCTGATTTAGTTGTTGAGTTCGCCAAAAAGGTTTACCCTTTTAAAGGTTTTGGAAAATGTAGATAGTTTTTTTATCCCAAAGAGTAAGGGCATCTGTTATTTTAGGTGCATTGCTGTTTCTTGGATTGATTGTACTGAGGAGCGTACTATTTTTTAGGTAAGTGCAGGAAGTGCTGAATCTGTTAAAGATGACCTAAATGGTTTGGACAAAGCTGTTGGAGCTGTGCTAGGACAAAGAACCATTGAACGGAACCAATTGTTGGTTAAAATAGCAAAGAGTAAACTGAATAGGAAACGTGATGATAAAAGTGAGAAGGTTACTAGGCCTGAGGAGCTTGTTCGATTGTATGACCTTCTGTTGCAGGTAATCACTGTTTTTTTTCCTTCAAAACCTGATTTTGTTTGTTAAACCATCAAGGAGGCATCACCCGAGTTTCTTTTTCTCAGAATGTGTCCGATCTTTCTGATCTCATTAGCTCTGGAAGAGACAGGAAACCTGAAGAGATTGCCTTTGAAGAAGAGTGTCAGCGAAAAAGCTTGGCCTTCCGTGCTGAAAGGTTTAGTTCTCTCACATTATTGTTTTTTTAGGGCGGTTATTATTGAGTTGTGGACTTCCTTTGCTCTTCACATAATTTTAGCATCTTTCAATCCTTAGCTATACGAAATTTAGTAAATTTATTCATTAAACTATATAGGAATCTGTTTCCTGGTCCCTCATCCTCTACACCTACTTTTTCGTCTATATTAGAGTCACTTGTTTGATTCCGTTAATTGACTTAGTTCTTTCCATATAAACGATACATTTAGTTTTCATTACCCTTGATTGAATTAGCTATTGATATCTTCTGACATCTCTTTCAGGTGCTTCTACTTGGCAAAGTCATATAGTCTAGCAGGAAAGAGGGTTGAAGCATACGCCTTGTATTGTCGTGCTCGATCTCTTGCTGAAGATGCCATGGGCAAGTTTCAAAGCGTAGCAAAGAAGGATGAGGTATCTAGCTCACCATTTATTTGTCACCTCATACATGGCTTCCATCCATAGTCATTGAATAGCCGCCCACTATGTTACCTCAGGTCAACCAGATGAGAATAATAGGTTGACGGTTTATAGCCATATAGACACGGGGCACAACTGAATATTGTAGATATTCTTTTCACTGAATAAATCTAAATTTTTGACTAAAATTTTCTGATAATGCTCAGGGAACAATCCAGGAACTGAAGACACTGAGCAATGAATGTAGAGCTAACAGTTGCATAGAGCATGCGACTGGTATTATGGAGGAAGAGACGGCTCCAGAGAATCTTTCAAATAGAATCTCAACTATATCATTAAATGATACAGCCACTATGGTACAACCTCACTATTATTGCCTTCTTGATCAGTGGCTGATGGGATAATTAAATTGCACTAATGTTTTTTTTTCTCTTCACTCTTATATTATATGTTAAACCAGGTGGAGAAATACCTGTTAGATAAACTTGATGTGTATGAATCTGCAGTGGGCGACTCAATCACGAAAACTGCCCCAAAGATTGAACGGTTTCCACCAGCATTCCAATCTATACCGCGCAATCCTATTGTTATAGACCTTGCCCACACTTGCATCGAATTCCCGAAAATTGAAAACAGAATGCAGAGAAGCCGGGGTGGCTTATTGGGTCGTTTCTTTCGCTGAAACTTCAACCTCTTTATTTCTCAGGTTAAAAGAATCTCTGGTTCACTTTCCCTTGGTTTTCTTACTCTTGTTGCTCTCAGCTTCTGAAACGAAATGCATGAGACTTTTTTTAAAAAATTATTTTGTCCGAGTTTTGAGAGAATCACAATTTAGACCGTGTATTAGTACTACATTTTGCTCTTCCTTACGTGACATTTGAAATTTTGGAAATAGACACTTTATGTTGTTTTTGTTAAACGTCACATATTCTTGAGCAATTTAGAAAGTAGAAAGATTGGAAGCCCGGTTCAGTTTAAAAAGCTTAAACCGGTTTCTATACTCAGAAAAGAATCCTTAAGGATGTAACATCTGGTTTTCAAATACATAAAATGTAATTAATAAGTTTGATACGAAGAACAGAAGCGAGCATATTCGTGGGAATGGGAAACAAAAGCGTTTCTTAATACTGTTACAATATTTTTTAGTTTCTCACACGTTTAGGATGTTTCTACTTCTCCTCTCGGAATTTTCAAATTTAAAGTCAACTCAATTTGATTTCCTCTTAATATTTATTTGCAGTAAATAATACTCTCGATTTCCAATTCACTGGACTCCCGAATCTATGTATAACATAATTATATCATCCCTACCATACCAGTAAACAAATTTTTTTAAAAAGTTTTCTTAGATTCAATCTCCCGTATTTTAGATAGTCAACATTTCATGGATTTTTTCTAAAACTATTGAATGAAAAGATGATTATTCCCTCTAATAATAAGAAAGTAGAAAAATGGTGGGGTTTAGCTTATTTAATGTATTGATTAGGCTCCCTTTAATTCAGTTTAATAATTTAAAAATGAGAGCCATGGAAGGTTTCAAGGTTTTGCACACGATCACCACAACAACAACAACAACAAAGAGAAGAGTAAAAATTTGTTTTTTCTCCATCGCACGATCTTTCCCTTATTTTCCGCCCATTTTCCCACTTCTCAACCAACCCTAATCCCCAAAAAAAGCTTTTGATTTCCCAAAAACGACCAAACTAAACGTTTTTTTTCTTCCCATTTTTTCCAAGTGTGAGGAAGAAGAAGACGACGACGACGACGAAGAATAATACGGAGGAGGAAGAGGAGGAGGATCGTTTTGGATCTCTTGTTTTTCCCGCTGAAGAAATGAATTTCGCTAAGCTCGATGATTCTCCCATGTTTCGCCAACAGGTTTCTTTTTCTAATTATTTCGATCGTCTATGTTTCTTCATTGCTCAATATATGCATTGCTCTCTGTTTCTATAATCATCTCTTATGCCATTCTATCATTAAATTTGAATAAGAAAAATGGCCTGTAATTTCTCAGATACAGTGTTGTTGTATCAGACATTTCTAAAATTTTCATCAATTATTATAAACAAGGTCCAATATAGTCGTTAAAGGTGTTGATTTGATTTGTCAGGCTCTTTTTTTTTTGTATGAAATTTTGCAATGTGTTTTGTCTAGAGATGTCAAAATCTAGGAGTTGACTTCAAATTTTCTGGATTTTGATCTATTCTCTTCACATTTTTGTGTTTGACCATGTAATTGTAAGTCCTCCATTGTTACAAAGTTTAGTGAATAAGTTTTGGCTGTACAAACTTTAGATGCAATGCATGGAAGAGAGTGCCGAGTTGCTGAGAATGCGATGCTTAAGGTTCTATAAAGGTTGCAGAAAATACACGTAAGCCTCTACAGACTTCATTCATTAGTACCTAAATTTTGACTGAAATTTTAACATCACACCTTATTGTCCAAACTCTGTGTGTTCGACGTTAGCGAGGGCCTTGGAGAAGGGTATGATGCAGACATTGGCTTTGTAAATGCACTTGAATCTTTCGGAGGAGGCCATAATGATCCTATTTGTGTTGCTTTTGGAGGTTTCTAGTTATTTGAATTCCGTATCATTTTCTCTTTCTTCTTTTCTTTTTTAATCTTTCTTGGAGTAACGTTTGGAAGAAATATGTTACTTACTTGCTCAGGTCCTGTTATGACAAAATTCACAATTGCTCTACGAGAAATTGGGACATACAAGGAAGTTCTTCGTTCCCAGGTACTGAAGAAATCCATTGCTTATGTATAAGGGATGATGTGCAAACATATTCATTGGTAGAACTAATTTCCTTAAAACTTATCTTGTGCTGAGTCGGGTTTTAAGTATATTTTTTGTCGGTTGCCTGCTTCTTTTGTTCTGAATTATATATAGAATGCCTTATGAATTTTATATCAACAAACAATGTCATCGTTGTATGTTGATATATCATGATATTGAAGTGATGAATAACTATGATGTCTTGTCAACACTTTTCAGGTAGAACATATGCTGAATGATCGGTTGCTTCAGTTTGTGAATGTTGATGTCCAAGAAGTTAAGGTATATTCGTCATATTAGTTGCCACATGAAATATTATAGCAAAATTACTCTGAGAATCCTTTCAAATTCTCTCATTCTGTCTTCACCATTTTCTCTGATTTGCTTCTACTTATATCTATCTTTAATTTCTCTCATGCAGGAAGCTCGTAAACGGTTTGACAAAGCTTCAATTATATATGATCAGGTGCGTAAAATGATGGTTTTCCCAGATTGTTATCATAAACATTCTGCCAGTTTGAAAAACTACATCTATATGAAATAGGCACGAGAGAAATATCTTTCATTAAGGAAGAGCACGCGATTGGATGTGGCTGCAACAATTGAGGAGGTATGTAAAAATCATTATTTTTCTGAAGTCTCGGTTAACTGGTCACAGATAATCTTCACTTTTTTTTTCTGCTAAAACTAACTTGGTAGAGAGACATTCCAGGACCTACATAGCGCAAGAACAACGTTCGAGCAAGCCCGGTTTCAACTGGTAAATGCTTTTTATTCAGATGCTACAAATATTTAGCAGAGTATTCACTCAGATAACCGTACATGATGCTTGCTTACTTCTTCCTGGCCAGGTTAGTGCACTCTCCAATGCGGAGGCTAAAAAGAGATTTGATTTTTTGGAAGCAGTCAGCGGGACAATGGATGCTCATCTCCGTTTCTTTAAGCAGGCAAGCTTTTTCTTGAAAACAATGTTGAGAAAATAATTTTCAGCACTTATTTAGTCGCCAAATTGCCGGAAGCCTACGACTTTTTGAATCCAATTGTAGATGTTATGCCCGTAGTTTTCCTGAAGCCAATCAGCTTGGTTTTTACAAGGAAACCTACAAGGCTATAATACAAGGGGTTATTTTCCTCTTTCCTGATATGAACCACTTGATTCGCTTTCTCACGAGTGATTCCTTCTTTCAGGGATATGAGCTACTACATCAAATGGAGCCTTTTATTAACCAGGTCTGATACTCCTTGCAGCATGGTTATTTTGTCTTTCATTTCAGAGATTTCTCTGGAGCGAACCCTTTCTTATCCAAACAATAAGAGGTACTGAATTGAAAATTAATCGTAGGTGTTGGCTTATGCACACCAGTCTAAAGAATGTGCAAACTATGAGATGGCATCACTTAATGAAAGGATGCAAGAATACCAAAGGCAAGTTGATCGGGAAATTAGAACATCAAATGGTTCTCCAACAGGAGATGGCATGAGACATAATTCACGAAACGCACAGAAAGTTATAGAGGCTGTCATGCAATCTGCTGTAAAAGGAAAGGTAAGGAGATATCTTTTTTTTTTTACTGAGGCTTACTCATCAAACTTTTCTCACATCGTTATACTATTGTGTTTTATATTTATGTGTTGACGTCACGGCTCTTCAGGTTCAGACTATAAGACAAGGGTATCTCTCTAAACGTTCCTCAAACTTGAGAGGTGATTGGAAAAGAAGATTCTTTATCCTTGATAGCCGCGGGATGCTATATTATTACCGCAAGCCATGGAATTGGTCTTCAGTAAGTTGTAAAACCAAAAATAATTGTGTTTTTGATCATTCTTTGAGAAAACATATAGATTACATATGTGATGTACTGTATCTATATTAAATCTTTGAATCTTTCTGTATCAGGGAAATGGAAGCCGCTCTGTTGTTCATAGGAATATGTCTAATGAAAACAGTCCTGGGCTGCTAAGTCGGTGGCTGTCTTCTCATTATCACGGTGGTGTGCACGATGAAAAACCAGTTGCACGGCACACCGTCAATCTGCTGACATCAACGATCAAAGTTGACGCAGATCAGACCGATCTAAGATTCTGCTTTCGAATAATTTCACCAACGAAAGTTTATACATTGCAGGTATGTTGCAAGTAAAAAAAAAAATATTCAATTTCTTTTACCTATTGAATCTTATGTTAGGATTCAGGACATATTTTCCTTTGATGTTCTCTTCTATCATCCCCGAATGACCAGAACTACTTATATCGTTATTGATGTAGGCAGAGAATGCACAGGATCAGATGGACTGGATCGAAAAAATAACTGGAGTAATTGCTTCTTTGTTGAGTTTCCAGACACCTGAAAGAGCAATCATGGTTAGATTTTATATGGTACTGATGATAGTTTCTTGTCTGACCGATTTTCGTTTTTGACTAATATATCATTTACCTGCAACTCGACCAGCGTCTTTCTACTGTGGACGGAGGTGATACTTTCTCTGCAAGTGATTCTGGTTCTTTAGCAGATCCATATGATATCGAACAGGCAGAAAGTGGTGACTCCACAATGGAAAATTCCATGACAGGAGGAAACCGTTCGAGGTTTTCAGGGTGCTTGCAGCAACATGATATTGTAAAGACTGAAAAGCCAATTGATGTCTTGACAAGAGTGTTGGGAAATGAGAAATGTGCAGACTGTGGTGCTCCTGAGCCTGATTGGGCCTCTTTGAACCTCGGTGTCCTTATTTGTATTGAGTGCTCTGGTATCCATCGTAACCTTGGTGTTCACATTTCAAAGGTTTGCCATCAAAACTATACAACTACCAAACATTTCACTCTTTTCACAAAAGGGAAAGTGTGAAGTAACATTTTTCCCATTTTTAAGTAGCTGTACAAAATTTGGTATAATATTTCCAACACTGTCATTCAGGTCAGATCGCTCACTCTTGATGTTAAAGTATGGGAACCATCGGTTTTGACGTTGTTCCAATCGTTAGGTAATGTATATGTAAACTCAGTGTGGGAGGAGTTGTTGAACTCGGAGACTAGATCTTCCAGTGCTAGTAGGTCTTCAGGGTAAGTAACTTAAGTTCTTGTAATTGGGAGAAGAACGAACCTACTTCTTACATGTATTTACAGTCTGAAAATGTTTCTATTTATCAGCACTCCCAAGTCAGATCGACCAAGAAAGTTGCTTGTAAGGAAGCCTGGTTTCAATGATCCCATTTCTGTGAAAGAGTTGTTCATCCACGCAAAGGTATATATCAGTCTGTCAGTTAATAAACGAAGTTTTTGAAGATCTCATGTCTGACCGTTGCTGATTTTATGACTAATTACAGTACTCAGAGAGGATTTTTGTCCGTAAAGCAATAGACAGTCAGCATTTCCAGGCACTTTTCCAAGATATTTGGGAGAATGTCCGTGCCAACGACAAGAAATCAGTTTACAGACACATTGTCTGCTCTGAAGCAGATGTGAATGCTCTTCGCGGACAAGCATCATACACTGTGTCTTTACCCTTAGCAAAGATGATGCAACTGGAAACGAATGAGGAAACCCTTGAAGCCAAATTCAAGAGTATTGAAAAAGAATTTCAAGAGAATCCAGAGGGATATTCTTCCAACTCAAAAGGGGACAGGGAAAGTATGGTCAGAGAAGAAACTTCAAACGACTGTTCTTTGC
This sequence comes from Cardamine occulta, assembly GCA_028015245.1. Taxonomy (NCBI): domain Eukaryota; kingdom Viridiplantae; phylum Streptophyta; class Magnoliopsida; order Brassicales; family Brassicaceae; genus Cardamine; species Cardamine occulta. The sequence continues at coordinate 3,487,807 of CM051391.1, read as the reverse complement.
TTCACCTTGCTTGTCTCTCTGCGGATATCGGTATGGTGGAACTGTTGCTTCAGTATGGTGCAAAAATAAATGCAACAGATTCAAAAGGTCGGACTCCACTTCATCACTGTATCATCAGCAGGAGATATGCAATTGCAAGGTTGCTACTTATGAGGTAAACTCCATATACTTCAACTTGATATTTCTTAGTACTACTAGTCTTATTAACGGTAAAAGTTGAATTGGGAGTCTGATACAATGATTCAATTACAGAGGAGGAGATCCAAATGCTGTGGATAAAGACAATAACATACCGATCAAATATGCTTCAGAGACAGACCTCAATGACAGCGAACTGATTGCTTTATTAACCGACTCCAAAAGATGATAACGCTGATGATCGAATGGTATAGCACTAGAAGGTGTTGCTCTACTGAACTCTTTTCACCTTTTTCCGCCTTTTAGTTTGCTCCATATTATAATATTTTTTGCCCATATAATCGGCGATTTGTTCATGAAGAGCGTAGTGAATACATGTAGATTCTATTTTTGCTTGTTAGGTTGATATACTTGTTTAATACTCTGGTGTACATATGGGTCTTTTTATGGGGTTGTATGTTCTGTAAGATGAAAACCTTTCTTTTGGTTTCACTATGAGATCCGTCCTTATTTTTTTCTTGTGTAATGAAAGACAGAGACACCATCTGTGTTCCTGTTCAGCTTTATGTTTTCAGACATAAGTTGTCTTTTGCCCATTGGAGAACCTGCTTTTTGAATCACCAGACAGATTTTGTTCTTCGATCATCAATATAACTATCAAGTCTTAACCCAAAGAAAACTGTAGTTGCAATGATTACTGATGACATCATTGTAACATTCAGTATATCAAATCTTTTACAAACCTAAAATGCACAAGGAGGGTTTAGTTACTATAAAACTGCCATCTCTGTTTTTGAACTGGATTTTTCCTAGCCTACAAAAAATCTGGAAATTGAAGAATAAACAGCTCATATGTGTCTACCCATTCATCTTCAACTTCTGGGTGTCGTCATCATGATGGAAACTGCTGCCAAGTTAATCAATGTCCAACATGTCTAGCTGAAGGCAAATTCGTGCTGAAGTAAATGAATTGGTCCAGAAGAGTTTATGTGAGCAGACACAAGCTGTTCCAGGAACAGCAACTACAAATTCTTTAACGGTAGCTGAAAAAATAAACAATGCAATAATAAGAAGAAGATTGAGACGGAGTATATGGTATCAAAAGTGAGCGAATGAAGTTTCTAGAGAGTATATCAATGTTTACCTTTTGCCATGATTGCAACCCTTTCAGCAATTTTCAAGTCGGCCAAGAAATTTGCGGTAAAACCCGCATTCTCCTTTTTGGTGGATTTTGGCTTTCCGTCTTAGATCTATGGAGTTGCATCAGCTTCCATTTTTGGGTTTGAGGAAATGCAACTCTCATTGATTAATTCAATAGCACTCGAAGAATCAGGAATATATTTGAGTCGAACCATATTCTCCATAACTTTCTCAGCTGCCTCCATTCCTCCCACTCTAGCAAAACCAGACAGTAGAGCCCGGCATGTTGAAATACTTAGCTTACACCCATCCTCACCAGCGTTCTTATCAAACATTTTATCTACGAGAACAAGAGCTTCTGTTGTCATCCCTTCTTTCAGGAAAGCATTAATGATAACACTGTACATTATGTTGTCGGGTTCAATTCCTGCGGCAATCACCTCGTCGAATACAGAAAATATTTCAGATCTTCTACCCATTTTATCATACCCGTTTAGAAGTGATGTGTAAGTTACAACACTAGGCATCAGGTTCTCCTTCTTCATGTGATGCAGAAGCTCTCTACCAGCTTCCATATTTCCTTCCTTGCATAAATAATCAATCATAATGTTGTATGTTACATCATTGGGCTTGCCAAGCCTATCAAACGACCCATCCATTAGCTGTTTCATCAATTCTGGTTTTAGTTCTGTTTCTCCAAACTTGAATACACAATTGATCAAAGCATTTAAAGGGGCGGCAGTAGAAGCACAATCTTTCTCGTTCGTCTCAAAGATGGTAATAGCTCTTTCCATATCGTTCAATCTGCAGCACCCATCCACGAGTGTTGTGTACACAAAACTATCAGGAATTATTCCCTTTAGTTTCATCTCATCAAATAACCGAAAAGCCTCCGCTAGATCTCCGGATTTGCAGCATCCATCTATAATTGTACAGTAAGTAACTGCATTAGGGGGAAAACCTTTACCTGACATTTCATCAAGCAGTTCTTTAGCTTTTTCAATTTCACCAGACCTGCAGAAGCCACCAAGCAACATGTTGTATATGATGACATTAGGAGTCAAACCTTCTTGAACCATCTCATCAAAAATACTATAAGCCTTTTGCATATTTCCCAACTTAGAAAAGCCATCAATGAGTGTACCATAAGAGAATACATCAGGTGTAATACCCTTTCCACGCATTTCCTGGAAAATCTCCTCAGCATCATTTACTTTACCGTTTTTAACTAGACCATTCATAAGAACAGTGTATGTTTTAGCATCCCCCGGGATACCTTGTTCAACCATGGATCTGAATGCTGAACATGCCTCTATTACTTTTCCCTTTTTACAATACTCATTGATCAATCCCGTGCAAAGAACCTTATTTGGAATTACGCCACATTCCAGCATCTCTTTCACGTACTTATCTGCAGATGCAAATTCCCCTGCTTCTATATATCCACTGATAAAAGCCCCATAGGTGAAAGCATCAGGCTTTAATCCGTTCTCGACCATTTCAACCAGATAAGACCTTGCTTCGTCCATTCTTTTGGCCTTCGAAAGGCCAATTATAAGAGAATTGTAGCAAAAGGTGTCTGGTGCGATTCCTTGTTCCTTCATTTCTTTTAACACCCTCACTGCATCTTCAAACCTACTTTTCTGGAGAAAGGTTTTGATCAATGTGGTATATATAACCACATTGGGTTTGCAACCACTTGCACCCATTTCCTTCACAATGTTATAAGCTCCATCGAGATCCCCAGAGGAACACATGCCTTTCACCGCTGTACCATAAGTAAATGGAGATATGACAATATTCCTCTTTTTCATTTCAACAAGCAATTCATAACCTTTAAGTACATTGTTTTTTCGAAAGTATCCCTCGATCAAACTAGCATAAGCCCGAGCACCTGGTGTCACTCCAGATGCGATCATCCCATCAAAGAGAGCATTTGCCTTCTCCATCGCCCCTTCCTTTGACATCACACAAATAAAATAATCATACATCTTAGGATCAATTCTAATTCCATGTGAAACCATCTCATGGACTAGTCCGTTTGCAGCATCTGCATCTCTGCCTTTCAGTAAACCATCAATCAGCATACTGTAAGAAACATTATCAGGAAACACACCAAAACTATCCATCTCCACCAGCAACGATTTAGCATCTTCTAGTCTTTTTCGCTTACACAACTCATCGATAAGTATACTGTATGATTGCTTCGATACCACTAATCCTTTGCAAATCATCGACTTCTTCAGCTCAAGTGCTTCATCCAGATCTCCCTTTTTACACAACGCTTCAACTACCAAACTATACACATTCAAAGTTGCCTTCCCAAATTCTTCTTCAGTTTTGAGAAGAACATCTTTTGCCAACTGAACATTCCCAGCCCTACAATATGCAACAATCAACATTTCATAACTCTGAACATCAAATACTACATTTCTTTCAACCATCCCATTATACGAATTCCAAAACAAATCCAGACGATTCCTCTTCAATAACGCATCCATCAAATGGTTACATCGTGCCAAACTAGGAACCAAATCCAAATCCATAGTGCTTGAAATCACAAAAACAGCTTCATCTAAAAACCCTTTCTCAATGTATCCATCAATCAAGATCCCAAATAGAACTCCATCATCATCACTCTTTCCAGCAAACTCTCGTGAACACCTCACAATCGAACTCCAAACCTCAGCTACAGGCCACTTCCTCTCAATCATCCTGATTACAACACTATGAGCTTTCTCAAAACTACCGAAATTACACAAATTCCAAGCGAGAAACGAAAACGAATCCAATTTCTGCTCCGTCACCTTCTGAGAATCGACCAAATTGAAGAAACTCAAAAGCCTTGAGGGATCATCGACGCGTTTGTATCGTAAAACGGAGAGAACCACGTCGGGATTAATCTCGATTGAAAGATTCGAAGATACAAGAGTGTCACGCCAGTTCCCTTGGTTGAGAATTCCAGCTATTTCAGCTGATGCGTCGGAAATTTTCTCAATTTGAACGGAGAACGATCGGAAAATTAAACTCTTCGCTCTTCGAACCAAACACTTTTTCCTGAACAACATTGATCTCATCATCTCCGATACCAGGGATTTCAGAAACCTCGTCGGAGAAGAGACATAAAATGTAAAGACGATTAATAATGTATTCAAAATATTGAAAAGACCCACGACTAATTGGGCTTTTAGGCCCAATACTTACAACCTTGAAATCACCGATACGGCGGTATTTGTAGGTTTGTTTTGCATTTCCGGGACATTATAGTACGTTATTTAAGAAATTTTTTTTTTATAGAATAGAAAATGTTTTCAAACATTTACATAGACTAGATACTATAGTGGTATGTTATTATTTATTCATAGACAATTGAATTAAATAATATTATGTAGGTCTCGAGAATTCTCCATATGGCGAGGGTTATGGGAGAGATATGATGAAGATCCCCACTAAAGTTGAATTTCAAATGGTGCATGAATGTTTACCCAAATACATAGTGTGAAATGCATGGTTTGACCAAATTTTTTTCTTAATTTGTTTTGACATGAGAAAAGTCGACGGGTATGGGTCTCACAATAAACTAATAATAAGCCGTTTGTTTAAAATTATAAAAACGTGTTCTAGTTAATTCCACGGCATGAGGGTTGTATAATGTACATGTGGTCTAGATGATTTCTTTGCATACATACGTAAGGGCTAAAAAACCGTGGGTTATATATCTCGTTCATAAAACTATATGTTTAATATTTTGTACACATATTAAACAACATTTAACAAGACCTTATTATATACGGTACTATACTTTAACATATTTTATGCCACGCATTTACATCAATTGAATTTTTCATGTCTAATAATAGTATATTAACCAAGAAAAAAAGTACTATAAAATTCATGTTCCCATAAACCTTCTTAAAACAATCTACCTTACCATTAAAACTAAACTTTCTGCGATTGGGTGTTAGATAAAGCGATGTAGAAACTTCCGATTAAAAGTGTAATTATGATAACATAAGTAATCATTAATCGCTGTATGATAAATGCCAAGTTAAATTTCCAATCACACAAAATCAACTTTAAATAAACACACACAAAACAAAATTTTAAGAAGTTATAAACATAATAGACAAGTGCTAACGTAAGAAAATACTATACAGTAATATAATTTATTTCTAAGTGTTGCATTTTAGAATTTGTTACACAGTTCCAAGTTGATTAATCTTTACACACAAAAACAATATAAATATTTGTGTTGGAAGCAAGGAAGCAGTGACTAAAAAAAACAACTTAACCAAGCACGACTAAACAAATATTCTTAGACGCTATCGTCATTAGATACAATTAATTATGATTGTTTATGCCCCATCGACTAAAGTTGGCTCCAAAAACTAGTGCATTCCATTTTAATAACCATTAAGCTTATTGATAACATAAAATAATAATTTGTGTTTCATGACGGTCAAAGAAAACGATTAAAGTATTTATTTTCTTAAAGTGATGTTTAGACATAAATAGTATATCTTCATCGAGACAGATAAGTTTTCCAGATTCTATTAGTAAACAATTATATTTTGTAAAAATATTATTTACCATGTCTAACCAAAAAGAACTACTAATAATTTTCAACTAATTAAAAAATCAATTCAACATTTAACTAGTAAGACATAAGATATTTGTATTTTTAATTTGAAATCAAGTTCGTTTCTAGCGACGATTTGAATAAATAGCATAAGCCGACAACATTGAAGCACTGTCGGTGGGGGAGAGTCCGTATTTAAGATTGTTACAGATAATTATCAAAATTATTTTTGTCGTATATTTTCTTCGTAATTTGACTCGATCAAACCAAATTTTATGAAACTATTCTTAACTAGACGAACGAAAGCACGAGGACATGAGGCTCGGACACGTCACACGTGGGCAGATTGATAAAGTCCGGCTAATTGAAACAAAACCAAAAGTAGTCCTATTAATAATAAGAAAAAATACTATAAAAAAAAATTCAACTTTATAATTTTTTCTAACTAAAACTTATAATTATATATGTTCCAAAATAAATATTTAATTTAAAATAATTTTCTAACAAAAAATTTATACTATTTTTGTTTTTAAAACAAACCTATAAATATAAAATTTTACTTACTTAAACTTTTAAATTTCCAATATTAAATCTCATTGAAAATTTATTATAGGTCAACAATAACTCTTATTAACTATTTGTTAACTATGTTTATCCATTTTACATATTTTTATTGTTATTTAATTATTTATTAAAGAGAAAATAAGTTTACAATTATAGAAAATCGATTTATTCATCTAGAGTTCATATTCAAAATTTATGGAGTTAACAAATATTTAACATGTATTTGCTGTGTTAACTGGAGTTATCATTGACTGTCTGTTAACCCTCAATCAAATTTAAGATTGAGGTTTTTTATTTAAGATTTTTATTCAAAATAGACAAAATTAACAAATAGTTAATATGTGTTTGTGGAGTTATCTTTTACCGTCAATTAACCTTCATTGAGATTAATATTAAGAATTTGAGGGTTTAAATAAGCAAAATTTTATATTTGGAAGTTTGTTTTGGAAACAAAAATTGTTTGAAGTTTTTGTTGAAAATTTTATTAATTTGAAAATTTATTTTAGAAACACAAATAGTTCAGAGATTTAGTTGGAAAAAGTTGTAAAGCCGAAATTTTTTTTTTGTAATTACAAGACTGCTAATTTTATAATCAAAATAAAATTTCGTTTTGAAAATTAATTCCAGCGTTTTATGAATGGAGTGGAACTTAAATCAAAATCATAAGATTAATTAGTCGTTGGAAAATGTGTAGATACTAGGGATAAACACGGTCCAAAATGTCCAGCACAAAGGTGTTTTTTTTTTTATGTTGGCTTGACACTTGACACTTGCCACAGGCTAAATTATTTAATCAAGACGTTAATGGACTGTACTTAATTATAATACATAATCAAAGTATGTTATCTCTAATTGACTTGTTAGGAAGGATATCTTCTATGGTGGAGCCATGCGATTAATTTAGCATACAGATGAAATATGTGTAATTTAATAATTCCTATGATTTTAAGATAAATTGACGTACATGGGCGGCTACAGTGATGTGTATATATTAATGTGTTTTGTTTGTTTTTATTTGGGAAAATTTCATGAGTTTTTATTATTGTATCTGTTTATATTGGAACTGGTACAGCATAAGGAAGAGGTATTCAGATTTTAAAATTAGGCAATTAGTTTTGAAAAATCAGCTATGGAAAAAAAAAATAGAGATGATCTAAAATAGGAGGCTACGTATAAAACTTATAATGATCGACCAGAAAAATAGTTGAAAATTAGTCAACAACTAACTCTTAATACCATCTCTGTGGTTCTATTTTTTTTATAAAAATAGAGATTTTAAAAAATAGATGAAGAGTTTGCTCTAATTATTATTTCTATTTTTTTTAAATAGTATTTAAATAATATAATATTTTTATTCTATTAACTAATTTATATCAAAATCTTTTACTTTCTAATTTTACAAATTTGACCCATTTATTTTATTTTATAACAATAGTTCAATAAAAATCTAATTTTACTAAAATTAAACATTGTATTATATAAAAAAAATATTTCATAACACTACATAAAATAAAAAAGACAACTGTTACATTTTTAAGCATTTTCATTGGATTTATCATCTTTTATGTAATTCCATAAAATTTGACACACTCATAATTTTTTTTAATTTATCATCTCTCATGTAATTTGTATTTCTATTTTACTATAAGTTTTTGTTGCATATTATAATAATGAGATAACTAAAATTTAAATATAGTTGTATATAAGTATACAAAAAAATATATAATTTTGTTTAGGTATAAAATAAATGCATATATAAAATTAAAGGATCATAATATAAAAATAAAAATATTTCTTTAAAAATAGAGAAATGAACTATGTATACTGTTCATTTTCTATTTTTAGAATAAGATATAGAACACCATTATAAATAAATTTTCTCTAAAAATAAAGCACCATTATTGGCCAATGCTATATAACTAACAAAGAGTCAAATGTTTCGTTATGTTTAGGATCAAGTTCGACAACAGTTTAGAGGATGCAAAGTATTTGTCAATTGTGGAAATGAAGTTATGAATCAAATCATTAGTCTCTGACTCTTTGAAAAATTTAACAATGTGCTTAAAAATCATAGAATGGTGGAATTATGTAAGCTCTAATTAAAAAAAAATCCTGAAAACATCACAATGGTTGAAAGTAAATCACAATTTTACAAATATTGTGATCGGTAAAATTTTATCAAAAATATTAAAAGGATTATTATTATTGAATATTTGGTTGTAACTTGTAACTAATAAGTTGCATGTATTTTGGTAAAAAATAATCTTCCTGCATCGGATGCCATCACATGTTAAATTAGTCCTCTTCCAGTTATTTAAGACATGGTCTATCAATCAAACATGTTACCATTAAATTTTAATTGATCTAAACATAACTGAAACAATCTTTGTCTAATCAATAAAACTAATTGCAATTTGCTGCAAACGATAATACATGTGATTAAAGATGCAGGTAGGTAGGGTGCTTTATATGGCTGGACCGTTTTAAAGTTCGTGTTGTGTTTTTTTTTTTCTTCTCAGCTTTAAGATATGATTCTCACTTTCTTTTTTTCTGCGAGAAATATAAAAAAGTCATTAAGAAAAATTATACTCCAATAACAATATAATTAGCTAAAAAGTAATACTATCATTATATATATATATATGACGTCATCAACTGTAGTCTAGCCTAGCCCGTTTCTTCACCTAAACGACTGTCACGCAACGTGCGTGAGTAGACGTAACCAAACTCGATATGAACAAACTTTCAAATTAATTAATTAATAAAAAAGGGCAAAAAAAACAAAACAAAAAAACGAGTAATTCATTCTGGCTTTTACCTGCGAGACCCACGTGCGTTGGAAAGGGAACGCTCACCACGTGGCTTGTGCTGATTTGTTCCGTGTATAACTAGCAAGTCACTCCAGCGTTATCCCGCAATTTGAATAAACGACCCAAAAATTCAACCAGTTTGAATAGAGTGGCTCGAGTCCGCCAATCAGATCACGAGCCATTTTGTAACTGACTTACTCAGTAATCAAGACCTCTTTTATCAATCCGATTTAATAAATTTGCTTCGAATCCGTCGTTGGGCGCGTGTTTCTCACTCGTTCAAGATAAGAAAGTGCGATAATGACGTGGCATGTTGGCATAAAGACCAAAGACCAGATTTTTTTTTACTAATTAAAAAAAACAAATAACTTGAGTTTTCAATTTTAAATTTGATAGTCCTTTGGAAATTTAAGATTAATTTAATTTAATCTGTAGGAGTGGTAATATGTAGCAGCTGAGATTTTTTATGACCATCCAATTAAACTATAACTACGTTCCAGTTTTAATTAGTATATTATTTAATGAAGAAATAATAATATTATAAGAAATTAGTTAATCAAAGTAGGGGTTGGTCTGTAGGTTAGGGTTCAAAGAGGGGAGAGATTAGGAGAAAGGAAGCATGAAGGTGTGACCCATTTCTTGAATTAGTGCTCCTTAATCTGGTGACACGTGTAGGTCCCACGTGTAATCGCTTCACATTATTTAAAAAAAATCAATAAGTAAAAACAAAAACTTTAGTCCATCATTAAATTGTTTTTTTTCTTTGTTCCAACAATACTATTTAGCTCTCTCCCTTTTACTATGTAATATGTAATTCAACCCCACTCTAATTTTTAATATTGGATAAAGCTTTACCCGAAAACAATCTATCATGGGTTTGGTAATGACACATTAACAGTGTTAGGGAATGATGCTTTTTTCCAAACAAAAAACACACCACTATCCAATTCTTGCAATGGGGTTTGTACAGTAAAATGTTACATGACCTTTAATCTACTACATAGGAAAATATTCAAATAATGTCTTCTAGTTTTGATAATTGACGAATATAGTTTGAAATATTTATGGATACCAAACAAGATTTCTTAACTAGAAAGACAGCAAAATAGAGCACATTTTGCTCGTTTTCCATCAACCCTATTTCTCCAATTAGTTCACATCATGGATCATCAAAAATACAGAAACAAATTTTTAAAAAAATATAAATGGCAATATAAATTTACTCTAGCTATTCGTTTTAGAAATTGACAATAAAGGGGACATTCACGTGTGTGAGCATGTACTACTCTACTCTACACACATGTCGATAGTTATTATATTCGTTGATAATACCAATAATAAACAACGAAATTAAATATTTGATACTTGTTATACAGTTATACTTATCCTTTTAAAAACCATATTTGATACTAGTGTACTATTTAGTCTATTTTGCCAACCTCTGTATTTAATATTGTACTTTTAGTTTAAATTATAGGTTTATCACTATGTATATGCCCAAATAATGGTCCATATTTTTCTTTCCCTTAGCAAATTATTAAAAGTTTGATAGTTCATCGGTTAAACTATGGGTTTTCTACTTTCACTCTTTTTTTTTAATTGGGGTTTCTACTTAGGGTCTAAATAATAACCGCTCAATCTGGTGAAATGTGAAATCTGACAAAATTTATTTGTAATTTTTGCAGAATCTGGCGGAATAACTAAATAGTCAAATGGTAACAACGAAATATGACTGAATTTTGCAGAATATTAGAGATAATTGATTAATAAAACAAATAAATTCGTGTATAACTGAATAACAGAAATAATTAAGATAATAGAAAATTTAAGTTAAATATTAATGATTAAAATATAAAAAATGTGAGCTTGCTTAAAAATATTAAAATTGTTTAAAAATGTTAAAATTGTTTTCATAAATTAATAGTATATTATCCAACATAAAAATACAAAAAAAGAAGTATGAACTACAAAAATTAATGAAGTAAATATACATTATTCTAAGATATATTAATGCGCTAATGATAAGCATCCCATATTTGTTGTTTGATTCCTTCTCGTATCGTTTGCATATATGTTCTATCTGCTGTTCTTTCTTGTTCTTGTAAGAAACTTGATTCA